>WKFP01012585.1:15220-29522 GCA_011057875.1 Pterocles orientalis | reverse complement strand
AGTATTTTTAAGCTCATGTTAGCAGACCTTGACCTTTCGGGGACTTGCATGGTTGTGCCCAGCTGTACCCCTCCCCACCACCCTGACCTCAGCAGCAGAGCTGTGCCCTCACCGCTGGCATTTTGGATTGTACGTATCCCTGCTTACAGGGCCAGGGAGCATAAACTCCAGAGCCAGCAGCAACCCAAACAGCCCAGAGCAGCTCCGAGCAGGACCCAAAGGTGGCCCTGGCAGCGCCCTGCCTCCCCTCGCGTGCCGGCGCCTGGGCCCGTACCAGCCCACAGTTGATGGAGATGCCTTCCTTTGCCCTCTCGCCCGTAGCACCCGTTCGCTTCAGCCTCTCTGAGCCAGCCAGGTCGACGAAGTGAAACTTGGCCGTGAGGGTCTCATACTCGGTGGTGGGCTGGGCTCCATCCAGGAGGCTGGTCCCCTCCTCGTTCACCTGTGGCCAGGCACACGGGGAAAGGGTCACCACCACGGACCTGGAGCAGGCAGGAGCTCCGCCACAGCCAGCCCCTCAGGGATGGGGGAGACGATCCCAACAGGAGCTTGCTCTGGGCCATCCCTTGGGTCAGAGCATCCCTGCCTTGGATGGGGCTGCTCCAGGGCAGACCTCAGCTCCCATTAAACGCTAATGCTGGCTATCATAGAATCACAGAATCATTAAGGCTGGAAAAGACCTCAAGGATCAAGTCCAACCGTCAACCCAACCCCACCCAACCCACTAACCCATGTCCCCAAGCCCCACATCAACACGTTTCTTGACCCCCTCCAGGGATGGTGACTCCACCACTGCCCTGGGCAGCCTGTTCCAATGCCTCATCACTCTTTCAGGGAAGAAATTTTTTCTAATCTCCAGCCTAAACCCCCCTGGTGCAACTTGAGGCTGTTTCCTCTTGTCCCATCACTTGTTCCTTTAGAGCAGAACCCAGCACCCCCCTCACTGCCCCCTCCTTTCAGCAGCTGTAGAGAGTGATGAGGTCTCCTCTCAGCCTCCTCTTCTCCAGACTGAACCCCCCCAGTTCCCCCCATATGTCTGGAAAGAAGCAAGACAAAGCCCTGCCTCTCTTTGCAAGACTTCAAACCCTCTCCCCTTTCCAAGGGGGCCCCCCCACATTGCCTGGGTATCGGGCCCCGGAAAGGCCCAGCCAGGAGGCAGGAGGACATCTCACCAGCTCTGGGCGGGTGCACACTCTCATCTGGCACAGGTGGATGGTGAAGATGGCGTGGGACCGGGAGCTCTGCACGTTCATTTGGGTGCTGGCGGTGGTGCGGGAAAGAGCCCCCTGCTTCAGGCACTGGATCAGCTGCAACGACACAGGGCAGGGAAGAACGAAACCCTGAGGCACCCTGCTAGTGGGTCAGGACAGCACCCTGCTGCAGGCACACCGACCTCTCCCCACATCACCCCTGTCCAGGTGTCAGCTGGGACAGGGTTAACTTTCTCCCCAGCAGCCAGTGGGAGGCTGTTGGGTTTGTGCTGAGGAGAAGCTGATCACACACTGATGGGCAGAGCTGCTGCCAGGACACTCAAGGACTTTCCAGCTTTTCTGCTGTGCCCGTGTCTGCAGGGGCAGGAGGAGCTGGGAGGTAGCACAGGCCCAGGGACCAGCCCAGGATTCGACCTCAGGGTTAGGACTGAGACCAAACTGGCCGATGGTCTGTTCCACCCCATGGATGGCATGGCCAGGGGAGAGGTGAGGATCTGTCTGGAAGTTCTCTTTCTTGCTCTGGGTTGTCTCCTTACGGATTGCCCCTCTCTCAGGGTTGTCTCGGTCTCTCCGACACTCAGGCTCTTATCTCTGTTCTGGGATTGTGGTTTCAGGACTCTCCCTGCTCCAGGATCATTGGCCAGGAACAGGCTGAGCCTTGGTCATTGGGTGGTGAGCAGTGTCACTGTGTGTCACTCGTTTGTGTATTTGTATATATTACTATTATTATCATCATTATTATTATTTCCAGTATCATTGCAGTTTAGTTATTAAATTGTTCTTATCTCAACCCCCAAGTCTCTTTTCCCTTTGCCCCTTTAATTCTCTCCCCCATCAGCTGCTGAGTTTGGCTCCCAGCCACGGTCAAACTACACCAACCCAGTGAAATCCCCCTCCTCGCCTGGCTGTCCCCACGCAGCACGTCCCTGGCCATCGGGCACCCAGATGCCACCCCCCCTCCATGTCTGCCCCGTCCTGCACCCACCTCATCCTGCGAGCTGATGAGGCGCGACGTGACCCCCGTGGTGTAGATGCTCCCGCTGGCATCTTCGTGGATTTTGATGTTGGATTTGCGGTGGCGTGCGTCAGGGTCGCGGGCACTGTCAAACAGGTCCAGGATCTCCTCGTTGTAGAGCTGAGCAGGGTGGAAGCAGTTATGGGGTGAGTAGCGGTAAGCAGGAGGCTGCTGGAGCCCGGCACAGTGGGAGCAGCAGGAGCTGCCCTCTGCCACCCCGCTGCTGTAGTCCTGAGAGCCCAGGGGACCGGCCGCACAGCTGGGGGCACGCGTGTGCTCACACATATGTACACACGTGTGTGCTTAGGCAAGGCTGCCCAGGAGAGCTGGTGTGCATGACCCCATCTGTACCCGGACCCTGCAGCATCCCCTCTCACCCCGAGGCAGAGGGACACCCCTGTGCACCCACTCAGTGCCACACGTCGCCCTCTGACACCCACATCCCGGCACAGGGAGCAGGGTCACCCCAGGACCACGGGCTCCTGGCCAGCGGAGCGGATCAGGCTAATCCATCCCTGGGCGCCCCAGGTGCCAACAGGCTCCCCGAGGGTTTAAACCCGGCTCTGACAGCCTGCTCCCAGGACTGTCACAGGACAGGGATCAGCAGGGACAAATCCTGCACCACTGCCAGGACAGCAGGGTTGGTAACCAACATCTACTGTGGCCACGTGCCCGCGCTGGCACAGCAGAGCCGTTATCGCCCAAAGCCCTCCCCAGGCTGCCTGGACAGGGGGTGGCCATAGGACAGGTCTCGGGGCAGCAGCACAGGAGCTGCGGGTTTGATGTCCGCGCCTGTAGGGTGGACAGTGGGCAAAGTCCTCGACAGGCTCCAATGGCCTTGGTCACCAGGCCATCAGGCAACGGGTTTTTATTCTCTGCACAGGTAACACAGCCCCTGGAAAGCCTCCAAGCCCCCCCAGCTCTCAGAGGTGCCCCTACCCGGGGGCTGCCAGTGTCCCTGGGGCACGGCTGGCCTGAGGAGCGTGACCATGAGTGGCTTTGAAACACAGCAGAGGAAGTCTTGTTCCTATGCTCTGCAGGCACGGGACAAACATCTCTGAGGCTATTTTAAGAGACAAACCCACCAAGGGTCAGATGTGGGGAAAAGAAACGCGACACGAAACCCCCAGGGCAGCTGGTGGGACCCCATGCAAGGCCACTGCGCCATCACCCCCAGGTGCCCCTGACTGCGCTGAACCTCTGGGTCTGCAGAGATGCTTCCTAGGCTGGCCTGGGACAGGGGCAGCACAGGTGTCCCCTCCCCAGGGTTCATCCCTCATGTGTCCCAACCCCAGGTCACCCAGCTCCTCGGGACAGTGTCAGGTCACCCCAAACTGGAAAGGAGACACTGAGGCAAGGGAAACTACAGCTGGACAGCAGAGGATCTCCCAGAGGGCAGATGCGGGGGGCTGAGAGGGAAAGGAAAGTGTGTCACACAGGGTGAGGGGACACACACCGGGCTGCAGGGCAGCATCTGATCCCATAGCCCAGGGAAGACAGGTCTGAGCCCTGGCCCCCACAGGGCTGGGGACCCTCCAGTGGGAGGAAAGCCTGACAAGGTTCATCCCCCATAAGGACTTCAGGCAGGAAATTGTCCCCATTTCTGTCCCAACCCCCTGGTTCCCCAGAGCCCAGAGTTCCCCAGAGGGCGATGACGCGCGGGAAGGAAGCCGGGAGCTCGGACTGGAAGGACCTTGCCGGACACCGCAGCACCGTGGGAGCTCACAGGGACTCTGCAGATGGAAAATTGCTGGGGATTTCTCTGGCAAGGTCAGCCCTCCAGGCTAGGAGGTGACTTTGGGCACTGCTCCCCCTCTCCAGGAGGGACATCAGGAGGAACCCAGCTGTGACGGCCACCAAAGTCAAGGTCAGATGACAACACGGGGTCTCTGCCTGCCCGTCTCCTTTGGGCTGTACCCCAGACTGGGACCCCAACCAGATGAAGTGTGTCCAGGAGCCCAGCTTTGCCCAACACCACCCTATGTTTTCTCACCAAGGCCTTAAACCAGTTCCCATCTGGAACTTCTCTGCCCTTCCACCCCAGGACCAGTCCCCAGGGAAAGCACTGCAGACACACCAGGGCCACAGGCTTTCTGGCACAAACCTCTCCAGGGAAAGAAGCAGTTAATCAAAGAGGCTTTTGAAATGGAGAGGCCAAAGCAGAGGCGGGAGAGGATGCAATGAAGCATTCTCAAGGTCAAAGATGCAACAAAGGACATGGGAAATAACACAGGCCTTCCTCAAACCCCTACAAGAATGGCACTCTTTCCTCTCCTTGTTTCACTGGGAACACTGGTCCAGAGCGAGGAGAGAGGGTACGCTTCTATCCTCAACTGCGAACAGGAGGAAGCAAGCCCAGAGTCCCCTGAAGCTCCAGGGGACCAAGGCATAAGCCCCTTCCCATGGCGGGGGGCTCCCTGCAGCCAAGAAAGTGTCACCCCCAGTTTGTGGCCATCCTGAAGGCAACAACATTCGGCTCTTTCAAGTCTCCTCCACCCTGGCACGCATCCCCGGCCCCAGGCCTGCTGTGGGGTCCAGCTCAGGCAGGGAGCAGCTGGGACACGGAGGACTCGAGAACCCCAGGACACGGGAGGTGACCAAAGGACAGGGCAGAGCCACAGTGTCACCCAGACCCACTGTCACCCACCTCCAGGAACTGGGCGCTGACTTTGAACTCAGGTGCTGCCACGCCCTGACTCTGCGCCGCTCTCTTGCGCTCCTCGATGCCACTGAAGAGGTGGCCAATGGCCCGCGGGATGATGCCCTGCTCATCCTCCGAGACATTCATGTCGAAGCCGGTGCCCATGGTGTACGTCTTCCCCGCACCGGTCTGCAAAGAGTCATTGAGGGGGCAGCTGGCGGGGCCCTCCCAGGCTCAGCTCTGCCCACTGCACCCCACACCTCCTCCCGCCACCCCCAGCTCCCCAAAAGCCTCTGCTGAGCCCCTCTGATCCCACCACCATCCCAGCTCCCATGGTCCCACCCCAGCCCTGCCTCCATCTCACAGAATCCCAGAATGGTTTGAGGTGGAAGGGACCTTAAAGCCCATCCAGTGCCACCCCTTGCCATGGGCAGGGACACCTCCCACTAGCCCAGATTGCCCAAAGCCTCATCCAGCCTGGCCTTGAACCCCTCCAGGGATGGGGCATCCACAGCTTCTCTGGGCACCCTGGGCCACTGCCTCACCCCCCGCACAGGAAAATATTTCTTCCTCACATCTCATCTCCATCTCCCCTCTTCCAGCTTCAAACCGTTCCCCCTGGTCCTGTCCCTGCACCCCCTGATCCAGAGCCTCCCCACCTCTCCTGTAGCCCCCTTTCAGCACTGGAAGGTGCTGGAAGGTCTCCCCGGAGCCTTCTCTTCTCCAGGCTGCACACCCCCAACTCTCTCAGCCTGTCCTCGCACGGGAGCTGCTCCAGCCCCGGACCATCTCCGGGGCTCCTCTGGCCCCGCTCCAGCAGCTCCGTGTCTGTCCTGTGCTGAGGACCCCAGAGCTGGGGGCAGCACCCCAGGGGGGTGTCACCAGAGCGGAGCAGAGGGGGACAATCCCCTCCCTCGCCCTGCTGCTCACGCTGCTGGGGATGCCCCCAGGACACAGGGGGTTTCTGGGCTGCCAGCACACATTGCGGGGAATGTTCAGCTTCTCATCCCCCAGCACCCCCAAGTCCTTCTCCTCAGGGCTGCTCTCCATCCATCCTCCTCCCAGCCTGTGTCTGTGCCTGGGGGTTGCCCTGACAGAGGTGCAGTTGGGTGCAGCCCCAGCCTTGCACGTGACCTTGTTGAACTTCACAAGGTTTGCATGGGTCCATCCCTCAAGCCTGTCAAGGTCCCCGTGAATAGTCCCCTCCTCCCACTGAAGGCCACCTCCTGCCCCAGCTCTCACCCAGCCCAGGGACGACTCTCTGTCCCCTCTACTCCCAGGACATCATACACCCCCCACCCTCTGCAGGTACCACTGCAGCATCCCCCGCACCCAGTGCTGCAGGAGAGCCCAACGCCTGGGCCAGAGCTCGTACCTGGCCGTACGCCAGCACGGTGGCATTGTAGCCCTCGAAGCAACCTTCGATGAGCTTGCCCACACACGTCGTGTAGATCTGCTCCTGCCATGTGTCCAGGTCAAAGACAAAGTCGTAGGTGAAGGCTTTGTCCTTCCCCAGCAGCACCTGGGGCTCGCCGGGCGTCACTGAGGTGCAGATGTGACATCCCTCTATTTTCTCTTTGGACAGCTGGGGACGGATCCTGCAGGAAGAGGAGTGGGCTGAGGGCAGCCTTGGGGCTCACCCTGGTCCTGGGGGACACGAGCCTGATCCATGCTGGGACTGTGGCTGCTGCAGGCAGGGTACAAGCAGCAGCTCTGCCTGCAGGGTGGAGCAAGCAACGCAGGGGATGCTTCAACCCCTGCACCCAGCGACGTCCGTGATCCATCTGTGGCTGAGAAAAGAGCCTAGTGCATCCCAGCGATGCCACCAGCCACCTCCGCAGCCGAGGTGACAGGCAGAGCTGAGTCCCGCAGCACAGGCAGAGCTCATAACGACATGCAGCCTGAACTTAAAACTGCCCGTGCACCCACAGCTGGATATGGCCCAGCACAGCCCGTATGGGGCCAGCCAGCCTCCCCACGCCTCTGCTGGCTCATGCACCGCGATGCCCCCGGCCAGGCAGAGAGCTCTGGGCTGCACGCAGACACGGATCAATACATCGAAGCAGCCCTGACGGGGAGTGCCAGGGTACGGGCGTGCAGTCGGGACGCGTTGCAGCCAGCCGTGCTCGCTTCAGATGCAGTGAGATCAAACTGCAGTTACAAAGGCTTGAAATGCAAAAATATTGTGATGGGTTCATCCTTGGCTGGGAGCCAACCCCACACAACCCCTTCGCTCACCCTCCTGCCTCCCCAGGATGGGGGAGAGAATGAAAGGGGTGAAGGGAAAAAAGGATTTGGGGGTTGAGATAGGAACAATTTAATAACTAAACTGCAATAATATTGAAAATAATCCTATATACAAATATACAAATGAGTGACACAAGTGACACTGCCCCCCACCCGATGACCAAGGCTCAGCCTGTACCCGGCTAACAATCCCGGAGCAGAGACAGTCCCGAAACCACACTCATGGAACAGAGAGAACAGCCCGAGCGTCCCAGACCTAGAGCTGACCGGGGTGGGGGGGGGGCTTGGGAGAGGGGCCACCCAGACCGAGATGACCCGGAGCAAAAGGGATCTGGAACCAAAAGGGACGATCTTCCAGAGGGTCCTCACCTATATACCGGGCATGACGGGTATGTTATGGAATAGAGCATTGGCCACTCTGGGTCTCAGTCCCTAAGATCAAATCCTGGGCTGGTCACTGGGGCTGTGCTCCCTCCCAGCTCCTCCTGCCCCTGCAGACAGCAAAGAAGCTGAAAGACCTTGGGAGCAGCAGTAAACATCCCTGTTATCAGCTTTCTTCTGAGCACAAACCCAAAACACAGCCTCTTGCTAGCTACTACGAGGAAAGTTAACTCTGTCTCAGCTTAACCCAGGACAAATGCAAAAAACACAACGAGACAGCCCCAGCACCGAAACACCTGTCTGAACCCAACCGCCACCCAGCCCGACGGCTGTTCCCAGCCATGCACTCGGCAGACGGGAAGGGGACAGGCAAGGCTGTGCTGGCTCTGGCGGCACGCACAACTGCTCTGCCACATCCCTACCCACCGCCTCAATCCCTCCCTGAGAAATCTGGGTACAGAACAGCCAGAGCCACACAGGCACAGCTCTGCTGCAGCGCAGGCACCGGCGCGTGTTCGGGCTGCGGCAGCTCCGGCTGTCGGTGGATGTACTGGCTGCGGGAAGCCGGCTGGTCCCAGGGGACTCATGGAGAAAGAGGGAGCGCGGAGCCAAGCGCCATGGCAAACAGCTCTCCTTAGAGCTAATGACTGCTCATCTCCCCTCCCTGGGCGCTCCATAAACACGCCTATTAATTCCTCCGAAGCCGCATCGCTGGCGAGCCGGCGCAGCAACCGCAGCAGACGCGCTGAGGATTGCGGCTCTGCGCGAGCCACTGCTCCTCGCCAGCCCGGCTGGCGGCAAGCAAAGCCCCGCAGGGCCCAAGCCCCCGCTGTGTCTGGGGGGACAGGGGGACCTCGGGACCCCAGGAGGCAGCACGAGCGCCCTGCTCAGCCCGCCAGCAGCCTGCGCAGCAGACGTGTGGGAACAGCTCTGAGCAGCCGGGGGTATATTTAGCTCAGCAGCCACAACAGAAAGCTGTCTCTGATGTGCTCAGCTCTAGACTCGCTCCCGTCGCCTTCCCAGGGTCCCACCCTCCTCCAGGAAAATTAAGCCCAGCTTTAATTACTTTTTGACCGACACGATGCGCTTTCCCCCCCACCCATGCACAGTGGCCATTGTCCCCAAGGAACAAGCAGAGGAACGAAATGGATCCAGGGCATTTTTGGCTTTTTTTTTTTTTTTTCCTCTCAATAAGAATGAGAACAGGGTTTTCAGCAAAAGATTCATTTCTTTTTCCCACCCCAATCGCCCCAGGTGTTTAAACATGTGCACTTGGGTTTGGAAGAGAGGATGGGCAGCAGTGCAGGAGTGATGCGCACACATGAATTTTCCCCAGGGCATCGGGGGACCCACCTCGAGCCTGGCCATGCTGTGCTGTTCCAGCCATCCACACGCTAACACTGACGTCCCCCCCATTCCCTCCCCCCAAACCTCGCTCCATCACTCGTCCTGCCCCTCACAGGCAGGGGACCTGCGGCGGCTGGAGGGGACCCAGCCCTCAACACGCTCCCCCTTCCCGTCCTGTTCCCACCAGGGTGACCGGAGACACGGGAACCCCCCAGGAGGGTCCGGCTCTGCAGGCAATCGGCCAAGCACCCCCCAGGGATGTCCTCGGGAGCTGCTGCAGGAATACTAGGGACTCCTACTACAAGAGCGGGACAAGCAGAGCAGGAGGGCAGGAATGAGCGCCAGCAGCCACAACCCCACACGGACCGGTGCGGAGATGCCACCCAGCACCACCAGAGGTTCACGTGGCCACCAAGAGACATCGTAGAGGGTGTCTCTTGGGCAGTGCAGCTGCTCCTCCTGCTCCCCAGTGTCCCACTGTCCCAGCTCTCCAACACGGGAGGGGGGGTAGTCCCAACCCTGCCCTCCCAGCAGGAACATCACCATTCCAGGCGCTAGGCAACGTGAGACCCCGGTTGGGCCAGGCAGGCGTTCCCGTGTAGTTCAGGTCACGCCTAGGCACCACCATACCTCCTCCAAACATCACATAAGCATCTGCAGGATCAGCACGGGCCCTCTCCTTGGCCTGTCCTCAACCCCACCGGGTGATGCTGGGGCAGCTGGCAGCCCTTGCCACGCTCCGCCTCGCTTTCCCTGCTCTGCACCAGAGATCAACAACTTTGGCAGTTATACGGTCACCACTTGGGTACATTCTAGCGCTTCTTATCCCAGCTTCTACCAAAGAAGACGCTGGCCATGTTCTGCCTGTCCGTGGGGCCACGAGAACTGGGTGTGATGCTGCCGGGGCCCAACCTGTGGGATGATGGAGCTGCTCCCTCACCTGCGCCTGGACACAGCCACCCCGCCCTGCGCCTGGTCACGGGCCACCGGCCGGAAGGACAGCCCGTGCCCAGCACCAGCACCCACCGCAGAGCCAAACACGCCAGGGTGTCCTGTCCTAAAGGGCTGGGACCCCCCGGAGAGCCCCGCTGATCCCCTGGAAGCCCACAGCAGAGGCTCCTATGCTTATCTGGCAATTAGGGATTTATCTGCTAAGTAGCAACTAAAACCAGCACTTAACCAGGGGGGTGCCGCTCCACCACCCCCCAGCTTGGGCAGGCACGGAGCAGAGCCCCGGCTCCACGGGCAGCCTGCGCCCAGCTGTCCCCACGCTGGCTAGAGGAGGACACAGGCTGTCCTGGGGCCAGCAAGATGACCAGCATCAGCCCCATCTCTCTCCCGCCCATCTGATAAACCAGCCTTGGCACAGGCAAGGAGGAGCGAGCCGGCAGGACTGCTGCGGCAGCATGAGCCCCGCCACCACCTCCGGCCCCCCGGGCTCAGCTCACTGTGCAGGGACGGTGACAAGGGATCGAGCGCCCAGGACAGAGCTGCACGGTCCCGCCTGAGCATTCCTGCCAAGCAAACCCGGCCGCTTCCCAGCCCCGGGCACCCAACACAGGGTTGGGAAGCAGACGGACGCACAGACAAAGACAGAGGCGCAGGCAGGGGTGCAGATTGCTTCTTCCCAAACCGGCAGCTCTCCCCAGGGCGACGACAGGCAGCGCAGCGGGAGCCCGCCTGCTCCAGCACCAGCATCCAAACCCGGCAGCAGGAGCGGCGTGTGTGCCAGGGAGAGCCCGCAGCCGCACAGCGACACAAAGGGGACGGTGGCTGGGAGCCCCTCCATCACTCCCCTTCCCTTCCCTGCGGGGCTGGCAGGCTGTGAAAGCGCCGTCTCCACGGCTGGGCTGCCAGGGCCACCGAGCATCTGGGAGGAAGGGAGGAGCGGGTCGGGCACCCCGAGGGGCAGGGAGCACACAGGCGTGCTCGGTGGCAGCACAAAGGCAGAGTTGTTTGGCACCGCTGCCCTATGCCAGCGTTTGTCCGGGGGAAGCCAAACCAGGCTGGGAGCCAAGCGCTGGACAGGCACCACAGGGCAGCCGGCTCCCACAGGCTCCTTCGTAGGGTGGGCTCGGGGGTACCACCACCCCATCCAGAGCGGCCATCCTGGGGAAGAAACCTGCCCATCCCAGCACCTCGAGCCCTACAGCAGGGGAGGGGACGGGGTTCCCCACACTCGGCACAGCTACAGTCCCCGTGTCAGGGATGCACCACCAGCAGACACCAGCCAGCCCCCCGTGCACCGGAGGAGGCTGTTCCCTTGCACAGGAAGGCACAATTTGGCTGACACGGACTGCTGGGTTCACGTCCTCATGTCCCCCTGCCTCAGTTTTCCCCCCCCCAGCCCACCCCATGGCAACCCCAAGGGGCTCCAGAGCATCCTTTTGTCCCCAGCGCTTTGCCAAAGCTGTGGCACCTGGGTGACAGCCACGACCCCCCCCCCACACCCACAGCCAGGCACACGCCGAGCTCCCCCCAGGCTGTCCCAGTGGGCACAGCACAGCAGGACGGGATGGGGACAGAGGGGATCCAGCCTCCCCCACACCCATCACCCAGCATCATCCACCCCAAACACAGCTCCCGCGGGTGCTGAGCACACCCCCCACACCCCCATTTCTCAGCCCTGGCGGGGGCTGCAGGCCACCCACTCCAGACTGGGGGTGCGGGCAACTCCCCGGGTGCAGCTGCCTTTCGCCGCTTTTTATCCCCTTCCAAGCGCAGACAGGCAGAGCCTGCCCCGGCTGCAGCAGGGAGCTCCAGTCCCTCCGACACCATGCTGGGAACTGTTCCTCTCCCCTCCCCGGGCCGGAGCCGAGGAGCCTGCCCAGCCGGGCAGGGCTGCTTTCCCAGGGACCCGAGCCAGAGAGATGGGGAGCGGCGGGCTGAAGAGCTCCACGGTGTTTTCCCTCTCTGTGCCAGGCCCCAGAGGCTCGGAGCCACTTCCTCCCGTCCACCCCTTCTCCAGTGGTGCCAGGCCGCCCACTGCGATGCTGGCAGCTGCAGCACCAGGTGAGGGGCCAGGGCACTGCACGCTGCCCGGCTGTGGGCACCTCTGCACGCGCTGGCAGAGCCCGACCAGCCGTGCAGCCCGGCTGCGGTGGGTGCTCCTGCCAAGACAGGCGGGCTGGGCAAGCCCAGGCAGTGCTTGGCTCTGCTCCCCACACTGCCTCCATTCAGCCTGCTCCATGCATCACCTGCTTTCACCCCATTTCCCTTCCATGCATCACCCACGCTCACCCCGCTCCTATCCCCACATCACCTGCGTTCACCCTGCTCCCATCCCCGCTCCCATCCCCACATCACCTGCATTCGCCCCACTCCCATCCCCTCTCCCATCCCCGCATCACCTGCGTTCGCCCCACTCCTGTCCCTGCTCCCATCCCCACATCACCTGCGTTCACTCCACTCCCATCCCCGCTCCCATCCCTGCATCACCTGCGTTCGCCCTGCTCCCATCCCCACTCTCCCCATTGCCCCATCCCCTCTCCGTGCATCCCCTGCATGCCCCCTGCTTGCCCTCCCTCCAGCCTCCACAGCATTGGAGCTGCGGGAACATCTGCCGGACAGCCCAGACTCACACGTAGCCCATCTGCCGGTCCCACTATCCTCTTTACTTCCCCCATATTTTGCTCTCCTCTGCCCCAAACCTGCGCTCCGTACCCTGCTGCTGCCCTGCCATCCCTTCCAGCAGCACAGGGCAGCTGGGAGGAGAGCAGCTCTAACATTCTCCTGTGCCCCCCTACAACATCCTACAGGTCAAGGACACCCCGGGCATCGCAGACCCAACAGGCAGGACGGTGTGTGAACCCGGGGTGCAGCACTGCAGTGCACGGGGCAGGCAGCCAGCTGCTGCCAGCATCACCAGGGTCAGCTCAGAGCAAAGCGCTCCAGGATCCGCTGTACCTCCAGGCTGGCACAGCAAGCGTGGGGCTGCCCGCCCTCACCAGCAGCTCCCGGGTCTCAGCTCAGCATCGTGATCCCGTGGGGATTTCTGCCGCCTCACCTGGGAAGGGATGCTCCTGGCCCCATTCCCCCCTGAATGCGCACAAGGTCCCAGGAGAGGGCTGGCTGACAAGGGCTGTCTGTTTGCAGGTTGCGTTGGACCCAAATCAAGACAAAGTTAAGCATTTAATTACCGTGGCAGAGAAGCAGCTCAGCAATCAGAGAAAATTGAATCAGGATCCCCGGGGACTGCCAGGTCTGGTCAGCAAATGCTCCAATTGAGATACAGCAAAGCCACCTCCTAGCAGGAGTGAGTGCAGCACGGGCAAGCGCCAGGCTCAGCCTGCCTGCGGACCCCCCCGCACCCCGACATCGCTGCCCGTGCTCCGGCCAAACAGCACCAAGGCGGAGGGTGCCACGGCCAGCACAGCCGGACACACACCGGGGCCGGACAGAGCTTCCTGGCTGCTGGGTCCCCACCGACCTGCAACGCCCAGCAGCCTGGGGACAGGTCCCCGCGGAGCTGGGGTCTGCACAGGGGCACGCTGGACGCGGCTCAGCAGAGGGACGTGCCTTCGCCCTCCATCCATCCCCTGAGGAAGGGACCCCAGTACAGCTGCTCCCCACGGCTGTGCCCGGCTGCCGCTGCCCAGCCTGCCCCCCAGCAGCGCAAACCCTGCTGCCTCGAACACCAGGGCCCCCCGAGCCCCCCCTAATCCTCCTGCTCCAGGCTTTCCCAGGCTTAGGGAAACCTCTAAATCAGGCCTTGGCAGCCACCATGTGCTGCTCATTAGCTCTGGCAGGAGCACACCGGCATGGAGCCGCGCCATCTGCTCCGCACCAAGACCCACCGCGGGCTGGGGACGAGGGACTGCTGCCTGCACAGGGCACCCAGCGACACCCAGCCCAGGGCACCGGGCAGGGACCGGGGCAGCACGGCATTGTGCTTCACCCAGCCAAGAGCAGAACAGGGGCGGACGGAGCTGGGGAACTCCCCGCACTCCTCCTTCACCCCGCATCAGCGACCGGCGATGCTGTCAGCTCCGTGCCAGCAGGACAGGGGATGCTATGAAGCACCCCGGAGCAAACCTGGTCCCACAGCCGGGAAGGGAACAGGCACATTGCACCCTAACATCCTCCTCAGGCAGGTGCAGCATGAGATAACAGGTGAGCAGCGACCACAGAGACACGGCCCAAGAGACCCCCCACAACGCAGGCAGGGGCCGGGTTGTGCCCCCCAGCCCTGGGCCAAGGAATTGCCCTCGCTCAGTGCCTGGAGGGCAGAGAGGAAGGCAAGGATCGGGAACCCAGCTCCAGCCTCTCCCCCCCCATGCCACCTTTCCTCCTTTGCTCATCAGGACCAGTGCAGGGATGGAGATGTCCCGCTCCCGCCACCCAAACACCGTGCCCCCAGCACGTTATTTGGGTTCTTACACCCGGCCGTGCAGAAGCTCGCAGGAAACTCACGTAACCCTTGCGACTTCTGGGGAAGAGCCGCAGCACATCCCCCCCCCC
>WKFP01012570.1:13538-25799 GCA_011057875.1 Pterocles orientalis | reverse complement strand
AAAAAGGAAAAAAGGGGAATACCACCATCCCTTTGTGCTCCAAGATGAGCCCCCACGTGGAAATGTGACTGTCACATCCCAAAGCTCCGGGAGGATGCATTTAACGGCAGATAATGGAGTGTTAAAAGAGAGGTTCTGGACTGTGCTTTGCAGAGCCTGGCTGCTCTGCCAGCCATCCCTCCTGCCCTCTGCAGGGCCACCCTTCAGCCGGCTGGAAGGGACAACACTCTGCAGGAGATCTGCACCATCACGGCTTTTTTCCTGCATTTCTGGAGCTGACGTAGGGACACGGAGCACCAACACGTTGCTCCGGGTTCAGGACAGAGCAAACCGAAGCCGGCGTTTCATGGAGGAGTTCCTGGGATGGAGCAGCTGGTGGCCGTGGCAGCTCTGCTCCGTCCTGGAGAAGCTGCGGGAGCACCTGGAAGCTGCTTCGGAGCCCGGCGAGCTTCAGCTTCTCCATCTAACGACACACGCAGCTTCGGGCTGTCGAGTATCCGCTATTAACCTGCTCGCTTGGACCGCAGAAGCAGCTGCTCAAATCTCTTCTACAAGAACTTGTTAAGCACTGAGAAAGAACTGAAGGCAGATACAGGGAGCACGGAGCGCTCAAGGTCCCCCACTGCCCTCGGGCTGCTGGAAGCCCAACGTAACATCGACAAAAAACCACCGCTGTGCTTCATCCTCGTGTCCTGGCCACAGAGAACCTCCTTCTTGCCTGTGTCAGCACGCAGCCGAGTCCCTGCCTGATCGCGTCTCCTGCCTGGACTGGAGGAGTTAAATCTGGGGCGGGGACCAAAAGAGACGGATGCTGCAAAGGGAGAAAAATTGGGGCAACAGACCTAAAAGTTGAAAGATGAAAGGGACTAACGGACCCAAAAAAGCAGCGTGTCTTCGGAGAATTTACACGGGAAGGTGGGTGGACAATGGGTGACGAGCTAAGGAGATGGGATGCCAGCACGACGTATCCTTGGAGCGTCTACTCCCTTCTCGTGGCTTCCCAAGAATTAATTTCCCTCTGGAAAAGGGGCTTTACCTGGATTTGTTGCTATTCCTTGCACAACGCAGCAAAGCGAACCCAAGTGCCTTTGCTGTAAGACTTGGGATGTCCTTGGATGACACAAAGGGAAGCCCTTACCTTAGAAATAACATTCCCCCCAGATCAATAAATAAATACACTAAATAAATAGTGTAGCTGCCCCCGGAGTCCCCAGACACAGCAGCCACAAGCTGGTGACCACGGCAGGACAGGAGGCCAGCGGCGCTTCTTCACCGACTGCTTCATGTGCTCTTGGGACCACCGGAGATTCAGACACAGAAGCTGCTGGTTCTTAGAGTTGGAAAAGGTCTGCTCGAGCCTAAACTAAAACACAACTTGAAGCACAAATGACATCTTCTACCCAGGAAAGCTAGCGAGCCCCTAGGCTGGGTTTTTCGGAAGGTTTAATCTGGGAAAGGTCAAACTTGCAGGGAGTTTCTGTGCCAAATGTTCAGTCTATTAAAGGAAGAAGATTGAAACCATCGAAATACTGACAAACCATCTTTCGCAGAAACCCGCTCAGGAAGGGAAAGCCTGGATGCACCCATTCCTACCAGGGAAACATCTCCTTGATTCATCTGTTTTTAAAACCTGGAGCAACGAGAACAGGTTGTGGTTGCGCCCCGTGGCCATACATCCCCATGAGCCATTCAAAAGACTTTACTGGAACTTCAGAGCTGACACATGGGATGGGAGAACCGCTCCCAGAGATGTCCTCTGCTCCCAGCAAACACCCAGCCTGCCCCTTGGTACCCTTCAGCTGCTGTTATCACCACTGCCACCCTCCTGAAATAAGTTTTCCTGTTGGATCTACCAAAGAGAAGGAAAAAGCAGCACACGCGGGAGTCAAGCTCCAGTTCCCACCAGCTCAACACAAGCAAACCTTGACTCATTTTTACATACCTCCGGTGCTCTGCCAGCGATCGGGTGAGCCATCTCACCAAGGACCAGCAGGGAGATTTTAAAAGAGCGCTTGGCTCCGTGTCCACGAACTACTTCATCTACCCGAAGGCTCTCACGCTACGAGCCACAGGCTCTGGCTGTGTATTGGTAATAATAATGGACATCGTTCCACAAAAAATCCTTACCTGTTTGGGTCTCAAACCAAGAATCACAGAAACTACACATTTTTGGGCGACATCTCGAAGCCTGCGCCCATCTCCTCGCTACCACTAATCAAACAACTGCTCTATGCGCTCATAACTAAAAAATGAAGAAAAGCGGCAATAAATTATTTACTTGCGCTCCCGAGTTTGCCAGAGTAGAGACGCTGCTACAATCCATCGCATCAATTTTAACATGTCCAAGGCTATTTTTATAAACGCTGCACTACGAGGAACGACAGAGTTGAGCTTTCTCCTTGTCACGCAAGCCTGGGAAGAGCCAGCAGAGGCAGGACTCCTGGGTATACGGAACACGAGACACGTCGTGAGCACTTCAAACTCCTTCCAGATCAGCTTCACAACCTGTACCTGGCTGTCAGGATGGAAACGAGGGAGCAGACTATCCCATTCAGCATCCTCGATCCTCAAATTTTCTTTGAAGTGCTGGCTCACATCAGTCTATTTGCCTTTTTTTTCCCAGGGTTCATCTTTTTTTTTCTTAATTCTATTTTTATCAAAGCATAGAGGACACCCAAAGCGCCCCTTGTTTTGGCCCTGGAGATTTTATCTGACAAACCATTTTGCCTGGAAGCTTTGCTACATGGAACAAAAAAAAAGCAGTGGACATCAGGGCAGCAAGCAGGCCAGTTGTTATGATCCTGTCCTGCAGCTGTCAGAGAATAACTCGGTATTTAAATCACAGCTTCGCTTGCCCTCATTTGTAGTACCACCCTCAAATTAAAAAATTGCAGCTGATGAAGAGTCATTTCGCATCAGAATAAAATGACTCAAGGTTTAACCGCTCCGGAATGACGCGGCAGAGCTGATGGGAGGACGCTGCCACCCAGTTCCACATCTTTCTGTGATACCTGAGCTCTCCGAACAAGAGCAGAATTTCACAACGCTCTGTTAGGAAAGCTGCTAGCCCACCTCACCCCAGGAAAACAAACAAATAAACAAAAAAAATCAGATTGTGCGGCTCGTGGAGGTGGCTCTCCTTGTTGAACAAGCCCTGCAAACCTTTCTGGCAGCACTCCCACGGACAAACAAGTCCTATGGTTATTCAGTAACCAAAAAAAAAGAATTAAAAAAACCCAAACAGATGGTCACGGTCTCTTAAAAACTTAGTTGAAGGCCAAATCTGGGCCAAAGGGTGTAAATTTCCCACCACTGGATTAAACGGGAGAAATAAAATCCGCGGCTTTGCCGTAGTCCTGTTGCATCAGGAACCAGTGCCCTGCTCCTGGCTGCACGCAGCTGATTCTAGGGCAGGCAGAGCACAAATTTAAAGCGCAATTCTTATTTTTAAAATCTTTTTTCTTCTGTCTGCAGAACTAATTCAATTGGTGTCTCATTTACCAGCTTGCTAGGACAGCCCTTCTTTCCTCAGCCTTATCCAAAGTGTTTGGAAGTCCTTATCTGGAGCTTTCCCTAACCCCGAGGAGGTACCGACTCTATTTCTCAGCCTCGTCTAATGTGCCCTTCCAACCCCTCCAGGAACAGACGGACCCTCACCAGCTCTGCCAGTGCTCCCCTACCCTCCCCAGTCAATACCGACCCTGAGCTCCCCCCGCTGAGCTCCACATCTGCGACCACATCCTGCTCGCTCTGATCCCAGGATAAATCATTCCCTTCCTCTTCGAAGGCACCTTGGACACATCCAAGCTCGTAACTCCATCCGGTCCTCTAGAGATCATCCAATTCTTTCCATCTCTCCTCTCAAGACACATCTTCAAGATCACCTGCCCTTGCTACACCCTTCGAGACACCACTGACTGGTCTGCAGCTTCCTTAAATGGCAGTGCCTGAACTGGGACCAGTAAGCCTTGGCTTACCAAGTAGCAAGGAACAATTCCTTGGCATTTACGGAAAATTCCTGCTCTCTTGCAGTACCAAAGCGCAACAGCATCACCGATTCCTTGATTGCTGCTCTCACCTCACCTTCCACAGCACCGCTAACGAGCCACTTCCCATAATTGCGCGACTGGATGCTCCTGTTTAAGTTTAATGCTCTTCCTTGTCCCTTCTTGTCCCTGCCCCATGGCAGGGGGGTGGGAACTCAACGATCTTTGAGGTTCTTTCCAGCCCTAACCGTTCTAGGACTCCTTGGTTGCACGTTTTTTCTTCCCAATTGTTTCTCCAATCTCTCAAAATGATGCTGAATCCCAACCCGATCTGCTCACAGCCTTCCTTGCTGCGGGTCTGCTAACGATTTTAAAACCCTGCCCCACACACCACACACCGGTTTTAGTCTCTGAGCAGCAAGAGTTCACCCACCCCTTACTTCAGATTATTTAAAATTGATGGGGAAGGAGTGGGAAGGAAAGGGCACTGACACACAGACGTGCAGCAAAAACAGACCCCGTTCCCCCGGGGTGGAATCACAGCAACACCCCTCCTTCTGTAATATTTATGTTATTTAAACCTTTACCTTTAATTTTCTGTTTGTACTCTTCTGGTCGGTGGAGGTACATGGCTGCAGCGTCGCCATTTAGAGGATCTATAGGGTTAGGATAGGCCAGCAGCTGGGGCAGGAACGATTCAAATATATTGGTGAGATCTGCAAGTAAAAGAAACAATTTTTTAATATTCACTCACCCAGGGAGTGACCACAGTAATTTCCCCCATTCTTTCAAATCCCCCAAAGCAGCAGTTTAACTAGTTGAACGTGTACAGGAAACCTAACCATAGCCCTACGGACTTGATACCTCGTTAGGGAAGGAGAGGGAATTTAACCAGGAGGTCCTCATGAATTCATTGGGAGCCACTCTGGGTCTCTTCCACCTTCCTTGCTTCTTGAATTATCTGACCCACCTCCTCTGCCGGTGTGGGTTTAAAGGGGTGATGCTCCAAACGACGCAGCTGTGCTCAGAGGCACCCGGGAATATTATTTCCCCCTTTTTTTTTTTTTGCACGTTCAGAAATGGACCGCCTCTGGATGCACTAATGTGGAGTTTCACCACTCACTATGGAAGATGCTCTCTACAGAACACACCCCTGACACCTTCAAGTCGCCTATCACCACTATCGCGCGAAAAAATGCAAAAAATTCTTGTGAGCTTGCCGATATTAAATACATCACAAGCATACTACATACCGAGCTGGTTTTTCTACCTTTACGAGAAATAACGACGACAAAAACACAGCAGCGCTCATTAGGAAACCTCTCACAGAAAGTCTTCCTCTGGAATTGTTTGGAAATAGTGCAGAAACCCCACTGTGGCCCGGGGTGAGAGCACACTGCAGGAGGAGGAGGATATCCACGCACGGCTTCCAAAGCAAAACCCAGCGCCGCCGGTACACCGGGGTGATTTTCTTTTGCCCAGCCACCCCCACGATCCGCGGGTGGCATTTAAGGCTGTGGAATAGCAGCACCCGGCTGCACTGAGCTGGATTTTGCTGCAGATTGAACCATCCCCCAGCAGCAGGTTTGCTAACACCTCTTTAATTCCTCCGCCTCGCATCACATCTTCCCAGGACACAAAAGCCTCCTCTTCCTCCCTTAGCAACACCACCTGGGTCACGGCTAAGCCCGTCTCTCACAACGCTACGTGAGGTGTAAGCTGGGCAAATACTACCCGAGTTCAACAAGCTGCTACGGCAATTTCCCCTCCCAGGATACACCAGCTCTGGCATCTCCTTACAAACTGCGCTCGCGGGGAAGGTGAAGTAGCTTTTCTCTCTAGCAACCGCTTCAAAGCTTCAACTCGTGTAAGTAAAATTAGTTTTTCGTGGCAGGATGTGAAGGATTTGACGAGCGCATTCCCCTGAATACCCTTCCACGAAGCGTAACTGGAACATCTGAAGACATTCAACATTTTTAAGATGCAGCCAAGCTGGACTAGATACTCAACGCTATTCCTTTTAACAGCTTCAGCTCTCCCTAAATGTTGTTTTAATGGGTCTTCAGCTTCCAGCTAACTTTTTTTTAATCTTTAAAATGGAAAGTTATATCCTGATGGGAAACCCAAACTGTTCCGCAGCAAGCGCTGCAGCCATCACCTCCCAGCCCGCAACGAAACGATGCTGCCACGCCAAACCGGAGCGGTTTCTGGTGCCATTTTCTGCAGAACTGGGATCACAGCCTTGTGCACAGAGCATACCAGCTGGGACAAAACGTGGATGGGGTAGCTGGAGCTACGTTTCACTGCAGACACCGTCACTCCTCTCTATTAATGCTGAATCACGGCTGGGTGCTGTTGTGCAGTTGTCAGATGCTGCTAAGTGATGGATTGAGCGATCCTTTGGGATTTTTTTTCACCTCTCTAGCATTAAAAATAAATTACAGAAGTATTTTCACATGAAAATCTTATTTTTCATGAGATCTTGGCTCAGCGAGGTCTAAAACTTCAGTTAAAAATAAAAAAAAGTTGGCCTAAGATCATCCATCTCCAGCAAGCTGTGTTCCGTTAACACACCGAGCGGGGATGCTCGCGGGATCCGCCTTCGGGAGAACGCCAAACTCACCGTAGAGAGCTGTCCAAGTTTGATTGATTACATCTAGACATACAGTTCCCGACCTGAAACACAGGGAAAGGATGGGATTAAACACAGCCAACACTCGGGAATACTCTGGGGATTGAATCTCATCTATCGCCTCCCTTCCCCTGCCTCTGCCCCACCGCTTCAGACAAGCCACGATTTGCTCCCGTCTTGTGGTTAACAGAGGGGCAGCCTTTAGCCACAGAAAACTTCATACTCTGCACAAAAGAAAATAAATTGGAGCCGTTATTGAATCAGTTGGTCATGCGGGGCTCTGCTGGAGAGACTGAAGCATAGGTGGCTCCTCTTAAGACACTTAAACTGAAAAAAAGTGCCAAAATATCTCATGTTTTGAAGAATTTTAGTACAGACGTGAACCTCAGCTAAAGAGGGAGCTCCGGCTCAGCCGGTGGTTGATAGAAAGCCGGCGCGATGCCAGCGAGGAGGGGAAGGGCAACCTTGAATTTTCTCTGAACGAAGCGTGTTGCAACACAAGGATCACGTCTCCAAGAGAGCCTGCGGCGTGCAGCTTTCTCGTCTGATCCCCTCCTAGAAGTTGTGACAACATCTACATCTACCAAATTCTCCGCTCCGGACCGTTGGATGGATGAAAGCATCATTCAACTCATCAGCACGTTATTGTGAAGCCAAAACATGTTACAATTAGACAAACTCCTTAGGAAAAAACCAAAAAAAACCCCAAAACAACATGCTAAGGATTTACTTACGCTTCGTCAATGTTGGGATGGAAAATTTTATTCATGAATCCTGCAAAGAGACACACTGGTAAATAGCAGAAAACAGCCCAAGGTGTTGGGTTTGTTTTGTTTTAACAAGAGAAATCTGGAATTTACCCAACAAAAGACTCATCTGACTAGACTCAAAGCAAACCCAGCCTCAGCTAGATACAGCTACGTCACCGTTAAAATACGCAGGCAACGCTCTGACCCCAGGGTCCTCGGCCGTTCCCTCGAAATTCAGCAAAACCCTCTGCTCACCGCACAACCGCACCGCAAAGGGGCTCAGAATTCTCTTGAACCGAGCACCCACATCTGATGGAGGGTTTCTAAAATCCACGAGGATCTTTTGAATCAACACTCAACACAAAATTTAAACTCAACATTTGCCTTAAGATTTTTTTTTTTTAAATGTCTCCTGACAAAGATTTTCTATGAACTCAAAGTCGCGACATTAATCGATATTTTTAAGCCGTTCCGGGGCAGAGACGGCTGCAGACCCAGCTAATTCTTCAAGCTTCGCATCAATACAGCGATGAATTCACCCGCTGGTACCTCTGCTCTCCTAGAAAAGGAGGTCCAGAGAAAGCTCACCCTGGCTTTGTCCACATTTCAGACTCCTGGATTCGATAACTCTTTGTTCTGACGCGCAAATTGAATTGTGAAAAGAAAAAATAATATTCTGCGGTTTCAAGACTTACGGCATCGCGGAAGAAGATGCCTCAGAGTTTAAAGACTGCACGGGGATAGCAGAGGTAATCCCAGTTTCCAGCCCAAGTTCAAGGCAGACGGTACCTCAAAAACACCCCCCTCTCCTCCCAAGAAATGATAAAATAAAGCTATTAAGGGAATTCTACGTGAAAGTAAAGCACACCCACCCCAAAAGCAAAGTGAAGCAGACGATGGCTGCGAGTGGAAGAGGAATCCAGCCTCCAACCTCTTCCCTTTCCCTAGGAGGAACCCAACCTCTTCCCTTTCCCTAGGAGGAACCCAACCTCTTCCCTTTCCCTAGGAGGAACCCAACCTCTTCCCTTTCCCTAGGAGGAACCCAACCTCTTCGCTTTCCCTAGGAGGAACCCAACCTCTTCCCTTTCCCTAGGAGGAACCCAACCTCTTCCCTTTCCCTAGGAGGAACCCAACCTCTTCCCTTGCCCTAGGAGGAACCCAAATGCCCGGGTGTGGGATGGACAGTGCAGAACGGACACCGTGCGGGGATACAAAACTGGTTTCCCAATTATTTCACTGCCAAACGGATCAAGTTCTCCATCCACTTCTGCTGCCTTGGCCGAACCATTTGGGCTCTGCTGCCTCCCTACGTTTAGTCGCAGCTTAAGCTGCTTCCAGATCTTAGCCTTGCTCTTTTTTTTTTTTTTTAAGAACTTAAAATAAAATCTTTCCTCTGTTGTACCGCGATCCTGCAGCCTGTAAAGCCCTACAAAGAAATCACACCCTCCTGCAACAAGGAGAAATCTAACAGCGACTATTCCTTCTGACAGCGATCCACGGTTAGAAAAACGGGTAAGAAACGTGGGTCTGGGCTATTGACTCAATCTACGGAAAAAGCTCCTTCTAGGACTCGACACACGTCAAAGTTTTCTCTCCAGAGCAGCCTGAGCAGTGCAGAAACTCGTCGCTGTTTACGGTTCACCAAATTCCCCACCGTCCCCACCTTTCTCCAGCCGAGCCGCCGCAGCAGCGGACGCACCGTCTCTGCCCAAACAAGGAGCGATCAGGATTTGAGCGACAGCATGGTTCCCATCTGGAGTCAAGAGCTGACATATGGATTGAAATCCTTTTCTTTCCACGTATTATGACACAAATATAATTCCGTGTTTACTCCTACTGCTCGGATTTTGCATAAAAAGGCTGAAACGACGCCCGAAAGCCAGAACAACCTCAGTTGTATAAACAGCCCCCCGCTAACAAGTGGCTTTCAGGAATGCCTTGCCATGATTTAGCTTGAAAAAAAAAAAAATGAAGCAGACTTAAAAAGGGAAGCCGTAGTTCCATCAAATATTTACGTTACGGCAGCTCTCGCAGGTTTAAACCAGGACACGGATCCATTATGCCGGCACTGGAGAGCTGCAGCGAGCAGCGATCCCGACGCCAAATCCCGTCTCTCCTGGGAGGCAGGGGGAGAATTTAAGGTTCTGATAAAGCAGAAGAGAGGATGGGGGAAGATACCAGGTGACAAGAATTGGATGGTGAAGTGTAGACTGAATTAAACACTTTTTGTTCTGGTAGCTGGGACACAGACCAGCTCTTTCCAACCCAACTAGGTGAAGGCATCCCTCTGCCTTCTCTCATTTTGGTTTTCTGACCATCTCACCTATTTTCCAGGACTTTCTACCATAGCCACCTGCAGCTGGTTGGACAAGGCTGGGCTGGAAACCCACCTGGAAGGTTCTGGCCAATTCTTCATTCACATTCTTCACTCGATATCCCGAGATGGGATGAGCTTCTCCGCTCAAGCAGCTCCCGTGCTGCAAGAATTTGTCATTCTTCTCCGTCATCTTCGTGTTCACCCAGGCAAGGAACAATCCCTTCTTTCACCTTGTCCTTGGTCTCAAGCTTTCCAAACGCAACCGTTGTTCAAGAAAGAACGCCAACATCCTCTCCCCGCATTCCTCCTTTCCTAGGTTGCTGCCGCATCATTTTGCGACTCTTCCAGGTCCCCCCCGGGGTCTCAATCGCCTACAGACACAAACCGCCCAGGCCAGGAGCGGCTCTGTCCATCTTTTTCCTTTTCCTGACCTAGAAATAAGCTCCAGCTGTGCTCTCCTCCTTTATTTGAAATGCAGCCATAAAGCACTAACGTTGCTCCAACAATCCTCACTTGCTCCTTATTTATTTTTACAAATACCAAAGGCAAAGCAAGCATAAGCTACCACGTAAAAATGAAATTTCAACTTAAAGATGCAGCTAAAAACCTCCCAAACCAGCATAAAGACTGGGCTAATTTACTGCCATAGTCTGGAATCCCAATTAATACACCGCGCAGAACTCCAGGCGAGCGTGCCGCGAAGAGTGCCGAGGGACGGGCTCTTGATTTTGGGTTCTCACCACAGCCTGGAGCACGAAGACAAGGTCACAGCCCGAGCAGTCGTGATTCAGTGGGCTGGACTGGCCGTAAAGACTCAATTTAACATTTTAGAACAATATTCGCTGGAAAAGCCAGGGCTCAGGTGGAATTTGAGCAGCAGAGTGGCCGCAGTCCATCCTTTCCATACGAAGACGTCAAGATCCAGGATCGCCTTTGAAGGCAAAGCAGAATCACATCATATCTGTATGAACAAAAAGCCTTTGGGTGATAAGAAAAAAACACCAAAAAACCAAACCTGTACATCCACAATGAGCTACAACAGAAAGGGACACCTCTGCTCCGATACCGGAAGACGCCGAGACCGATACGCAGACGCTGACCTTCAAAACCACCGGTATTCCAGCAGCAGCCCTGGAGTAATCTCTCCTTGGGTTGACAAAATCTTTGAAGAAGCGAATTTTTACACGAGAAGTCAGCTAACTGAACGGCTGTCAGCCTTCCTTCGTGCTGCAAACACCGGAACATTTATCTGGACGTATTCCCGTACAAAATGAAGTTCTCTCGCCGTGTTCACGCACCGACCATGGGTAAGTCTGAGCATCCAGGGCATTGACCCACAGCTGGATCAGAGCCGTCGCTCCGGGGAATGGCATGTCGTGGCTGGACGATCGCTGAACGTTGCTCTCCAGGTGAGCAAAACCACGGGGGATAAACGGAGGAATTTCAGGCTTAGGTTGATGTCAACACCTCGAAGGATGCTGGCTAAAGGATACGGCTGGAAAGCACCACCGGAGCTGCTTTGCCACCAAGTTCTCCTCCAAGAGGTCAAAAACCTGGATAACCTGGGAATGCCGAGGACTCCCAAGGCACCTCTTTGTCGTCCTGTGGAGCCAGTAGGTAGAAAGCTTCTGCGAGAGGTTGTTCCACATCGATTGTCCCCCTAATACTACACCTAGAGGACTGGACCGTGATTTGGAAAGGGGTAGAGCCCCCACAGAACCATAAAATGGTTTTTGGATTGGAAGGAACCTTAAAGATCATCTAGTTCCAACCCCCTGCCATGGGCAAGGACACCTTCCTCTAGATCAGGTTGAACTCAAGAAGGACGGACTCAAAACCTGGATAAGAGGGATCAGCAGCCTGGGCTGGAGACCTCCTCCTGGCTCTGTCCCCAGCCCCAGCTGCACACCGCTGGCCCGCAGCCGCAGAAAACTTTCCCTACCCCTTGCGGCTTCTTCCTCCAAGTCAGGAACCATCTGCAATCCAAGAAGCGGCGCTTCAAAAGGTGGCTTGTTGCTTATCTGAGCTCAAAGTACAGCCAGCTTGGCCGGTAGGTTAGGTGAGAGGACCTCAAAAGAGACTTTTCTCCTGCAGCACAGCTCTTCAAAGCGATGCTGGCGTCAGCATTCCCCGCGGAAACACGGGGGAAGGAGGAAAAGCAGCGCGGCAGCAAACACAGCACATCCCAGCCTCCTGGTTGCATGTCTTCTGGCTTGGCGGGGAGTTGTCTGCACGGTCGGACCACTGTAAGGAGATGTCCCACCAACTCTGGGGAACGTGCCAGGGCAGAGCCAACTTATATCCACTTACCCATCACTTGCCCGCGCGTCGGCTCTCTTTGCTCGTAAAATAAAGCCAGCTGGACGCTTCTCCACCTCAACAACTGCCACAGCAGATTCGTACCTGCCAAGGAACTGTTCGGACTGCCTGCTGGTGAGGTGGGAAGGCTGCTGGAGTCTCTCTGAAGCAGGACGCAGCGAGTTTTCCATGTCGCACCGAATCACCGTGGCGCCGGTGACCACCCAAGGCTCGGGGCACAGCCATCGGCACACAGAGGAGCTTGCGTACGGCACAGGG
>WKFP01012569.1:22329-56575 GCA_011057875.1 Pterocles orientalis | reverse complement strand
GTTGACACACTGGAGGGAAAAGATGCCATCCAGAGGGACCTGAACAGGCTTGAGAGGTGGGTTCATGTAAAACTCATGAAGTTCAACAAGGCCAAATGCAGGGTCCTGCATGTGGGTCGGGGCAACCCCAAGCACAACTCCAGGCTGGGAGGGGAATGGACTGAGAGCAGCCCTGAGGCAAAGGACCTGGGGGGGGGTGTTGATTCTGTGATAAGATTTGATATCTGAGACTCTGCTATGGGAAACCTCAGGCTCATCCTGAGGAGAAAAGAAGCACTCAAGAATGAGAATGGGTGTGTGAAAGGAGTCGAAAGGGGCACCCATCCCTGCAGACACCCACTGTGAAGGGACTCCAGACTCAACAGGAAAGATTTGGGGGTGTTTGTGTGACTCCTGGGATGATGTGTGTGTACTCGAGTGACCTGTCCCATAACAGGCAGAATCCTGTGAGATAAGGTCCTGGAGGGAAGGGGGTTCCCAAAATGGCTTTTCTTGTCTTTGTCTTCTCTTTGAGCTCATGCACCATGCCCCGTCCCACTCGGTGGGTGAGGGCAAGGTTCACTTTTGGATCTCTGTGCAGTAACCCAGAAAAATGCTTTGAGAGGCTCAATTAAACAAGGATTTTATGAAGAGCCAATACAGTGGGATTACAAGACAGAAGTGACTTGGGAAAGAAAACTTAAACCACTGCCACCACCTACTGACAACACTAAAAATTACAGCGATATGGTAACTCCTGCCAATGCAATACCACAATTACCAACAACACCAAAATAACAACGATGTTACAACTAACAACCACTATCCCAAAGATTTCAGAAAGATATCGCCACCCTTGGATCCAGTGACGGTCTATGTCTTGGGGTCCTCCGATGGCAGGCACGCGCCTTCCCATTGTTTTTGAGGGTCCTCTCTAGAGGCACCCAGCTTGAGATGTTGATATTTTCCTTGCTGTACTATCTGAATAAATTATTTTTAACATGAGATTCGATATCTGAGACTATGCTCTGGGAAAACTTGGGCTGAACCTGGGGCTGAAGAGAAGCACTGGAGTGTGAGAATGTGTGCGTGAAAGGAGTCGAAAGGGGCACCCATCAGTGGAGGCGCCCACTGCGAAGGGACTCCAGTCCCAGCAGGATAGACTCGGGGCGTGTGTGCTCAAGTGATCTGTCCTTTAACAGGCAGAATCCTGTAGGATAAGGTCCTGGAGTGAAGGGGGTTCCCAAAATGGCTTTGCTTGTGGTTTTCTTTTCTAGTTCACACGTGGTGTCCTGTCCCACTTGGTGGGGGAGGGCAAGGTTCACTTTTGGATCTCTGTGCGGTAACCCGGAACAATCAGGACAACGATTATATGTTCTGTCAAACAGCAATTGCATTAAAAAAAAATGTAAAAACTACAGCGGGATTACGAGCAACGAACGATTTTGCAAAGAAAACTTGTGACAATACCACCACCTACTGACAACATTAAAACTTACAACCATATGACGACCAGGAGCGATGCAACGATATCACAATTATCAACAATACTACAACTACAATGATATAACAGCAATCAACTGTGGGAAATCTTTCTTAGGAGAAAAATACTTATGCTTGTTAGAACTTTATTAGGAGAAAAATACTTATGTCTATGAGGACTTTCTTAGGAGAAAAATATTTATGCCTGTGAGAACTTTCTTAGGAGAAAAACACTTATGTTTGTTAGAACTTTATTAGGAGAAAAATACTTATGTCCATGAGAACTTCCTTAGGAGAAAAATATTTGTCTGTGAGAATTTTCTTAGGAGAAAAATACTTATGTTTGTTAGAACCTTTTTTAGAAAAGGGATATCATGTAGTTGATATCTACTGCAGGAGAAGATAATACCTGCAGGGGATGAGAAATAAGACAGTTGTTCAGGATGTTGGTGAGATAAGGAGAAATTGAAGGTAAACAATCAACAGGATTAGGTAATGTTAAGGGTCCCATTCCCAGGACCCTAGTTAGCCAATAGTAACTCTGTCTTTAAGATTTTTAAATCATTGTCTCCAATCAGTGATTGCAGAATCTGTGTGAATTCTGTATAAAAGTGTGCAATTAAGGCATAATAAACGGCTACAGCATGATCATATTGGTCTGCGTCTGAGTCCTTACCAGTGGCAATCAACCACTATCCAAAAACCCCCAATCACTTACTAACACTAAAAACTTGCAATCACTGATACTAAAAACTCTTAATCACTTATTGATACAAAAAACTTTTAATGATGTTACCCTTATGTGCCAGAAATATAGTTAAGAGACAGAGAGAGAGATGCTTGAAGAGAAAAAGAAAGGTAAAAAAGAGAGAAAGGAAAGATTTCAGAAAGGTATCACCACCCTTGGATCCAGCGATCGTCTGTGTCTTCAGGGTCCTCCTATGGAAGGCACACACCTTCCCGTTGTTCATTCACCTTTAATAGACAAAAGTTCTCAGGTCTCTGCCTGACTTTCTTCAATGATCATAAGAAGCAACAGATAAAAATGTCTTTTTAGTTGTCTGAGTGTTGGGGCAGTGCTGTAAGTCCTTGAGTCCCAGACTTCAAGGGAGCCCAATTATCAGAATGTTTCGCATTCCCAGGGAGTGGCACTTTCAGCGGCGCCTCTTATCAGCCAAGGAGCCGGATTAGGGGGTTCCTTGGCACACAGTTGGCGTCTTGTACAACCAAGATGTTGGAGACAAACCATCTGTTTCTGTCACCTCTGGCAACGCTTAGGCAGACAATCACCTTTCCTCCCTCACCAGGGCCTTTTGCAGGCAGTTTTAAACAACAGATTTTCCCTTTCCCAGACTTCACTCTCGCATCTTTTTGCAACGCTCACATTCGATCAACCACACTTTGCAGATTACAACAATTTCCCTGAGCCCAGTCCATCCCAGGCACTGAGGGTCACACCTTATGTTTTTCCAGAAACTCAAACAAGACTTCCCTCCCCACAAGAGCGGTCATCTTATACAGGGTGGGGTAATGGTCTTCTTGAGAAGGTGGCACTTAAATAAGGCAAAACACAAACGTTCCCCAGAGGTCTCACATGCAAAGCAGGGAAAGGGGCGGGGAGGGGGATCTCGGGGAGGCAAACACATGAATTTCAGGCCAAACAGAATCCTGCCCCCACACATTCCTGGGAGGTCTCACTTACAACGGTGGGCAATATAGCACTCTTGTCTCAAGGGATCCTGCCAACTGTGCCAATTTAAAATGTCCCGATCCAAAGTGTGGGAGGTTTCGATGTGATTCGAAGAGCGAGATTAAGACCAAATGAGGTCAGATGCCATACATCCGAACCAACTTCATTAACAATAAAACATAAAAGCGATAGGAAAGAGTGGAATAAAAGGTAGAAATTTTAATAAATTGTACAGGAATCAATTTATTAAGTAGCAAATAATAGAATTTATTAGTAAGCACAACAAGCGAAACAGCTCTGGGCGGCCACGGGAGTCTGTGCTCTACCGTCGATGCGCGTTTACACTCTCCACAGTTCCCCTTTTTATCTTTGGTTTCTTCTGGATTCCGTGATCTCTCAGGCTCGGTGCTTCAACGTCAACAGGGGGGCATCCCGTTTTAAGAGATTAGGGCAGCAGATTTTCATCTATGTTGCCCTTCTTGGTCTTCTTGCAAAAGGCATAATTGCTCCATCGGCCTTGAAACTGCTGGTCGCATGCCGTTCCCTTATTGTTCTGTCTTGAGACATCTTGCTTCTTACAGCAGGATGTCTCAGCGTCCCTGGCTGTCTGTTAATCTTTAGATTCTTAAAGCATAACTTGTTCTTTACAGCAATTTCAATGAACAAATACCCACAATATATCACAAAATTAAGCAAGAAGTTGAGATAGAGTGGCAAGAAACAGTTACCACTAATGTTCCAGCAAAGTTCCAGTTCTTCACAGGCCTTGGTGGTGAATGCACACAGACTCGTGCACATGCGCTCACTCACACCTCCACGCACACACACACCTCTCACACATGCTTTCCTGTGGGCCCTTATAGCCGGTGCTGGAGAAAGTCCATTGGGCTGAGTGGTTCCATGGCAGCAGCACATCCAATATGTTCGGCATGTCCTCCTCTCGAGCATGCCCCTGGGGTATATGCGCTTGCTGCATGGTCCCTCATGGTGCACTGCGCATGTCCCAGCAGGTGGTGGCAGTCATAGTGGTTTGTACACACCCTCCCAGGGAGGCCTGACTCTTCGCATCACACCAAACTGGTTTCATCCTACACCATGCAACAGTATTGATGGATCTTCTTTGTGCACAGTTCAGTTTCCAAGCAATCTTCGAGACAAATGTCCCACGGTTCAGCCTCTCACAGGTGCTAGTGGGGTGTGAAACTCCTGCTCTAGCTGCCGCTGTGTCACCAAATCCACAGGTCTCCACTGATTCAGATGACAGGAGACTGGAAAATCCACATGCCTTCGGGACATGGCAAAAATGGGACAGGTGTGTCCAATTCTCTTCCTGCCCAGCTGTCTAACTGCTACTTCCCAGCACCAGCACAGCAACAAAAGCAATCAAATTGGCTCAAGGCCTTCTAGAGAGGGGTGGGATCTCGGTTTAACCAATGGCTTAGAATCAGGAAGAGAAATCTCTCTCCTTCCTGAGCAAAAAACAAACTTGGTCACTCTCCATGGTATCCAGGATGTCTGTGGAAATCCTCCAGAATGAAGTCTCCTGCTCCATTTGCCTGCTCCATTTGCCTGCTCCATTTGCCTGGAGCTTTTTAGGATCCCGGGTTCATCCACTGCGAGCATAGCTTTTGCCGGGTGTGCATCACTCAGAACTGGGAAGGATGGACCACCAACTTCTCCTGCCCCTGGTGCAGGGAGACGGTGACCCAGCAGAGCCTCTGCCCCAACTGGGACTTGGCCAAAATTACTGAAGCAGCCAAGAGCTCAAACATACAACAGGTCAGAGATGTGGAAGGAGGGGAGAACTTGTGTGAGAAGCACCAGGAATCGCTGAAGCTCTTCTGCAAAGATGATGAAAAGCTTATCTGCATTGAGTGAGACAGGTCCAAGGTGCACCATGAACATTTTGTGGTTCCTGTGGACAAGACTGCCCAGGAGTACAAGGTGAGTGGTTTATGGGTATGTTGCTGCACAGAGGGACAGAAGTATTGCTGCTCTCGGTTCATGCAGACACTTGTACAACATTTGGGCTGTGGGATAAACGACTTCTGGGCTAAACCACCCTTGTCTCCTGATACCAACTATTGAGGGGGGTTACCAGCCCCAAGGAAGGGGTGGACATAGGAGCACCATGCTCTTGGGGACCCAGGGGGACTCTCCCCCAGGGTTCAGCCATGAGCAGAGGTTTAGGCAAGAACAAGAAGCAGCAGGTGCATATGATTTCTCACCACCACAATCCTCAGGTAACCTTTTAACCTCTCCATTTGCATTGCCAGGGGTTTGCTGAGCCTCCTGAGAGTTTGTTTATCCAGAAGCCATAAATGGCTCCTCCTCTGGGATGTGGGTCATGTATCTACATCAGCTATGGTGAAGATCAGTAGGAAGAAAGAATAGTTCATTCACCTGCCCACAGCTCCCAGAAGCCTTTTACTTGGGTTTAAAAAATCAGACCAAGACCCAGAATGAGTTTTGAGCCAGCTGTGGACCAGGAAGCACCACTGGTGTTGCAATAGCAAAGAGCCTCCCTCTGATGTCAGCCAACGACGCCGTTAGCCAAGGGACTTCTTTCTTTCCTCTCAGGAACAAATTCAGACCCAACTGCAGCATCTGAAATTTGAGCAAGAGAGGCTTCAATCTTCCATGGAGCAGAGAGAAGAGAGAGTCCAGGACTACACTGTAGGTGCCCATCAGTTTTCCTTGGCAGATGATGGGGGAAGAAAGGAGGAACATCTCCTCTTCCTCTCTGCCAAGGGTGGGTGATGGCCCAGGAGTGTGGGAAGGGAGAATGGGTTTGTGTCTTCCCCAAATGCATCTTTTTGGTGGATCCAACTAATGCATGACCCACCATTGCCTCCTGATACTCCTGTCCCGCTCTCTGCTTTCCTGTACCGGCTTTGGCTTCCCTTTGGCAGAAGAAGACAGAAGCTGAGAAGCAGAAGATTGTGACCAAACATAAACAACTGAACAAGTTCCTGGAGGAGCAGGAGTCCTTTTTGCTGGCCCAGCTGGAGCAGCTGCACACAGAGATAATGAGGCTTTCAGAGGAGACCACGAGCTTGGGCACACTGACTGGGGAGATGGAGAGGATGTGCCAGCAGCCAGGCTGTGAACTCCTGAATGTGAGAGCCCAGGCTTTCCAAACTTGCTGTGGAGGCACTGGTGGAGCACCAGATTGGTCCCCAGCTCTGGGATTTATACCCCACCATGCTGAAAGAGGGACTTCCTTACGGGGGACCCTGGTACTCCAAACGGAGGTATCCCAGGTCACTAACTCTCTTTTTCTCTCTCATCTAGGACATCGCAACCACCTTCAGCAGGTATGTGGTCCTTGTCCTATCAAAGCTTCACCCCAAGAGAGCAGCTTTGTGTCAGGATCCTGGGAGAAATCATGCAGGGACAGGCTGGCCCTTTGGGCTTGACTGAGAACACTGGGGTTTGGAAGGAGGACTCTTCCTCTCTGCTTACTTAATGGCAAATTCAGACCTGTATTGGCACTGACTGGGTGCCAAGACAGCAGCCCCTGGGATGGATCAGCAGGCCCATGGCCATGCAGGGATGCTCCTCCAAAGCAGCTTGCAAAAGGGAGAAATGCTTCAGGGCTGAGCTGAACTAGAGCTCCTGGACCATGGGTGGGGATGTGGGTCCCAGGTGGCTCTGCTCAGTGCTGTTAGTTCCCATTGGGACCCCGAGGCAGCCACCTCATCCTTTCACAGCTGAAGCAAAGCAATGAACACCTGCAAGGGTGATGTGTGATCCTGCTGTGCCATTTGCTGTCTAAGATGTGCCATACAGTGCAGACCCATCATCTTCCCTCCACTAATTCTCCCCTCTGACAGCTGAGAAACACTGAGGAGCAAACTGCAACCAGGCGTAAACACATCCCCTCTTTCCGTCCGGGTGCAAGAGGGAAACATTCTCGCAGTCCCTCAATATTTCCCCTGAGCTGCAAGAGAAATTCTGTGATTTCACCGAGAAAACTGCAGCTGTCAAGGAGGCTATGGAGAAATGTCAAGGTACCATGCACAGGTCCAGAAAGGAAAATGTCATCGTACTGCTGGGATGGCTGGAGTGCAGCCGTGCAAAAGAAATATATCCTGGTTGAGTCAGGGATTTTTTTCAAGATCCACTCATGAGGTTGCAAGTGAGCAGTGAGTGTCAGTCTGATATTACCCGCCTGCTGCTGTTGCCTGTTGCACTGAGTCCCACATATTCCACATTAACTACGTGGAGACAGCGTCTTACTGCTCTCCAGTGCTCCTCATCATAGACATGCTCCAATACTTCCTTGTATTTGTTTTCTTTGCAGCAGCCCCTCTGTGTGTGGCTGAATTTCACATGTGCAGTCCTGTTTTTCTCCTCTCCCTCTTCAAGTTTCTCTATATTCCTCCAACTCTCTGGATTTTTGCAGAAATCCAGAGTCAGACCAGTTTCTCTTTTTGCCTAACACATTTTTTTTCTTTGCTCTAGGGATACTGGAGGAGTTCAGTCTTCCTCTAACGAGCAAGTGAACCCAACATGTTGCCAATAAATCCAGCACAGTAAATCAAAAAATAGAGTCAAGCAAGCTGTGCCGCCCCCAAAGATTAACCTAACCTCCTCTGCTGCCTTCCTCCCTCCTTTTCCCATACTGGTCCCACCACGAGGCAAAGCCTGGAGGGTCCCAACAGAATCAGGTGGATGGCAAGGGAGAGCAAAATCCCTGTGCCCCCCAAAACCTGCTGCAATGAGCCTGACTCTCTCGCTACCTCCAGCACAGGTGACACTGGACCCGAACACAGCCAATGCCAGGCTTTACCTCTTGGAAGACTGCAGGGTCGTGCGGTGGGAGAACTGTGAGCAGGATCTGCCCCGCAACCCAGAGAGGTTCAAAGACTTCCCCTGCATGCTGAGCTCAAGGGGGTTCACAGGGAGTTGGCACAGCTGGGAGGTGGAGGTCAGCAGAGAATGCACATGGAGTGGCCAAGGAGTCAATGTCGAGGGCGAGGTTTCCCCTGTTACCCAAAGGAGGCATATGGGCACTGCATCACAGCAGAGATGAGTGCGAGGCTCTGACCTCTCCCAGTAACACCAGCTTGACCCTACACAATGAACCCCAGCGGATCCAAATCTACTTGGACTGTCAGGAGTGGAGGGTGCTGTTTTATGATTCTGTGAGCATGGAACAGATCTTTCCTTTTCCATGGGCTTCTTTCAAAGGGGAGAAAGTCTACCCGTGGTTCATGGTGTTATGGGATGCTCACCTCAAACTTGTTTTCCAAGGCACAGGAAAAAAAAATATACATGCCATCCACTCACCCAAGTGAAAAAAAACAGGGTCTGAGCTTTGTCCCAGTTCCACCATGAGCCTCTGCAGCTTCGGGTGCCAATGGGCAGTGGGGAATTGGTGGGACCAGAGAGACCATGTGCTGGGGACAACATGGTAAAGGAACCAAGGGAAGGGGGAGTCCCCAGGCATATCCCAACCTCCATGGTTGTTTCCACGCTTAATGCAAAACACAGACATAGCTGCTGGAGCTGGCACCTGCCATGACATCGAGGACAAGCTCTTTCCTCCAACACAAGACCGAAATGAAAAGGCCACAAAAGGGTAGCGGTGCTCATGTTCCTTTCCTTTAGTGGAAAATGGGACCATTTCTGTGCCTTCAAACATATTTTCATCTTTGAATCACTGAATGGCTGCTCTTGAGTGCCTGCAAACTCACCCCAATGGGGAATTAAATGCACAATTCTAAGTAATTTCTGCCTTGGGTGTTTTCTTTTTGTCTTTTTTGGTTGTTTTTTATTTGTTTTGTTTTCTTTTTTTCCTTATGACTTTTCTTTGGAAGGTGCTTAAAATAACTGGAGGAAGGAAAAATCATCCTTGTTCCTCTGTACAACCCACTACACAGGATGATTATAATCCTGACTTTTCTGCTCTGTCAAACACAGCAAGTCTGCGGCAATGGAGATGGTGAAATGTCATCAGCCATCCGGGAGCTGGAGTCATTTGTAGGTCGGTCAGATCCTGAGTCAGCATGTAAAGGGAGACTCAGAATGGGGAATAAACCCATAGAAATGGGACTGCTGCTTTTGGTGTTGGCTCAACATGATCCCTGAGTCACTGGACTTTAGTCAAGCAAGAGATTATACTTACTTCTTGTGAATTCCTTCCTTCCTTCTTCGATGGGGTCACAGCGTTGGTGGATAAGGGAAGAACAACTGACATCATGTGCCTGGACTTGTGCAAAGCCTTGGACACCTTCCTGCACAACATCCCTGTCTCTAAATTGGACAGACATGGATTTGACAGTTGGACCACTTGGTGGATAAGGAACTGGCTGGGTGGTCACACTCAAAGAGGTGTGGTCAACATCTTAATGTCCAAGTGGAGAACAGTGCCGGGACTGGTGTTGTTTAACATCTTTGTGGGAGACATGGACAGTGGGACTGAGTGTTGTGTGGCACGGTTGACACACTGGAGGGAAAAGATGCCATCCAGAGGGACCTGAACAGGCTTGAGAGGTGGGTTCATGTAAAACTCATGAAGTTCAACAAGGCCAAATGCAGGGTCCTGCATGTGGGTCGGGGCAACCCCAAGCACAACTCCAGGCTGGGAGGGGAATGGACTGAGAGCAGCCCTGAGGCAAAGGACCTGGGGGGGGGTGTTGATTCTGTGATAAGATTTGATATCTGAGACTCTGCTATGGAAAACCTCAGGCTCACCCTGAGGAGAAAAGAAGCACTCAAGAATGAGAATGGGTGTGTGAAAGGAGTCGAAAGGGGCACCCATCCCTGCAGGCGCCCACTATGAAGGGACTCCAGACCTTCTCTTTGGTTCATGCACAATGCCCCATCCCAATTGGTGTGTGAGGGCAAGGTTCACTTTTGGATCTCTGTGTAGTAACCCAGAATAATGCTTTGAGAGGCTCAATTAAACAAGGATCTTATAAAGAGATAATACAGTGGGATTACACGACAGAAGTGAGTTGGAAAAGAAAACTTAAAACAATACCACCACCTACTGACAACACTAGAAGTTACAACGATATGATAACTACTGCCAATGCAATGGTATCACCATTACCAGCAATACCAAAATAACAACGATGTTACAACTAACAACCACTATCCCAAAGATTTCAGAAAGATTTTTTTTTTCTTTCTGTGGAGACTAGCTTCAGAGCAGGTAAGACTGCGCTGGGCAAGGGTTCTGGAGTGAAAAAGGCCGACCAAAAAGCCCTTTTAAGGCTTTTAAAGCTCTTTTTGAGGCTTTTTTTTAAAAGCCAGCAACAGTGCTGTGCCTGTGCTGGGAGCTATCAACTGGTGGGCAGCCTCTGAGTCAGCAGGGGTGGAGTTAGCACTTCAGGTGCTCAGTTTAAACTCCCCAAGAAGGAGGTGTCATCACCTGCCTTTGGCGTTCACACCTGATAATAACCTTTAAATAGCCTCAGGGACATCTCTAGGAAACTCCCTAGGCTGATCCACCCTTCAGATTATTACCCCTTACTGATAGTTCAGGCTGGCGGTGATGAAGTCGCTGAGAAAAGCCTGAAGACTACAAAAAAAGACTTCAGGGGACTGGGACGGGTAATTGATGGATCAGGTATGCAGGTTGTCTTTTCTTCTATACCTTCAGTGGCAGGGAAGGACGCTGAGAGGATCAAAAAAGCCCACCTCATAAATAAATGGCTTAAAGGTTGGTGCAAACACAGGAATTTTGTTTTTTTTTGGCAATGGGGCAATTTACTCAGCGCCTGGTGTGATGGGTGCAGATGGATGTAGCCTGTCTCCAAGGGGAAAGAGAATCTTAGCTGGGGAACTGGCAGGACTTATTGATAGGTCTTTAAACTAGGTATGAAGGGGGAAGGGGACAAAATTAGGACCTCTGGGGTTGAAAGGGTTGTTTGAAGCCTCGTACCAAACTTTACGGGCAAAGAAGGTGGAGTGCAAAGGGATGGAGTACACAAGGGGGATGATGCTGTTTTAGAGGATCCTGTATACTCTATGAAGGCGGTGAGACAGAAAACCCAGCTGAAGTGCCTTTATACCAGTGCACGCAGCCTGGGAAATAAGCAGAATGAGCTGGAAAACGTGTTGTACTTGGAAAGTTATGACCTTGTTGCTATCATGGAAACATGGTGGGATGACTCCCATAACTGGAATACCACCATTGAGCGGTATCAGCTCTTCAGAAGGGATAGGCAAGGTAAGAGGGGTGGGGTAGTTGCCCTCTATGTCAAAGAGTGGATAGATTGTGAAGAGCTGTGTCTGAGGAACAGCCACAATCAGGTCGAGAGCTTATGGGTAAAAATCAAGGATCGTTCCAGTATAGGGCATCTAGTGGTTGGGGTCTGCTACAGGCCACCTGATCAGGGGGAGCCCGTTGATGAGGCCTTTTTGCTCCAGCTGCAGGAGGTGTCCTGCGTGCGGGATTTTGTCCTGATGGGGGATTTCAACCACCCAGACATCTGCTGGGATAGTGGCACAGCAGGTGGCAGACAATCCGGGAGATTCCTGGAGTCTGTCGAGGACAACTTCCTGGTCCAGGTAATAGATGAACCCACCCGAGAAGAGGCCCTACTGGACCTGGTCCTCACAAATGTGGAGAAGAGCATTAAAGAGGTTAAGATTGGAGGCAGCCTGGGCTGTAGTGACCATGCCTTGGTAGAGTTTGTGATCTGGAGGAATGTGGGCCTGGCTAAAAGCAGAGCTAGGACCCTGTGCTTCAGGAGAGCAAACTTGCGGCTGCTCAAGGAGCTGCTGAGTGGGATCCCCTGGGGAACTGTCCTTTAGGGCATGGGTGCAGAACAGTGCTGGCAGCTCTTTAAGTACACCCTTTTGAGAGCGCAGCGGCTCTCCATACCCCAGCAAAAGAAGTCAAGCAGGGGAGGCAGGCGACCATTGTGGCTATGCAAGGACCTGTAGCTTAAACTGAGGGAAAAGAGGGAAACGTACAGGAAGTGGAAGCGGGGTTGTGTAGCCTGGGAGGAATACAGGGCTGTTGTCCGTGTGTGCAGAGACAGGATTAGGAAAGCCAAGGCGCAGATGGAGCTGAACTTGGCAAGGGATGTGAAAGATAACAAGAAGGGGTTCTACAGGTACCTGGGCAGGAGGAGACAGGCCAAGGAGAGTGTTCCCCCTCTGATGAAAGGTAATGGGGAGCTGGCTTCTTTAGACATAGAAAAAGCTGAGGTACTTAATGAGTGCTTTGCCTCAGTCTTCACTGGTGGTCAGGCTTCTCGTATCTGCCAGGACCCTGAGCCTCTAGGTGAGGGTGCGGGGAGTGGTTTCCGTCCCACTGTACCGGTGGAACAAGTCCAAGTCCTCCTCATGAAACTGAATGTGTATAAGTCCATGGGACCAGATGATATCCATCCTAGGGTTCTGAAAGAGATGGCTGATGTGGTTGCTGAGCCACTCTCCATCATATTTGAAAAATTCTGGATGTCTGGGGAGGTCCCCAGAGACTGGAAAAACGGAAATATTACTCCCATTTTTAAGAAAGGGAGAAAGGAAGACCCGGGGAACTACAGGCCGGTGAGCCACACCTCTGTGCCTGGGAAGATGATGGAACAGATCCTCCTAGAAGCTATGCTAAGGCACATAGGAGACAAAGAGGTGATTCAAGACAGCGAGCATGGCTTCACCAAGGGCAGAGCTTGCCTGACCGATCTGGTGGCCTTCTATGATGGAGTGATGGCTTCAGTGGACAGGGGAAGGGCGATGGATGTCATCTACCTGGACTTCTGCAAAGCCTTTGACATGGTCCCTCACCATATCCTTCTCTCTAAATTGGAGAGGTATGGATTTGAAGGATGGACTGTACAATGGATTAGGAATTGGCTGGCCGGATGCAGCCAAAGGGTTACGATTAATGGTTCTGTGTCAGGGTGGAGGCCGGTCACGAGCGGTGTCCCTCAGGGGTCCGTCTTGGGACCGGTGCTCTTTAACATCTTCATCAATGACATAGACAATGGCATCGAGTGCACCCTCAGCAAGTTTGCAGATGATACTAAGCTGAGTGGTGCAGTCGACACATTGGAAGGAAGGAAAGCCATCCAGAGGGACCTGGACAGGCTGGAGAAGTGGGCCCATGTAAACCTAATGAGGTTTAATAAGGCCAAGTGGAGGGTGCTGCACTTGGGTCGGGGCAACCCCAGGTATTTATACAAACTGGGGGAAGATCTCCTTGAGAGCAGCCCTGCGGAGAAGGACTTGGGGGTCCTGGTGGATGAGGCCTTCCAGTACTTGAAGGGAGCATATAAACAGGGGGGGGAATGCCTGTTTACGAGGGTAAGATAGTGATACGACAAGGGGGAATGGTTTTAAGCTAAGACAGGGGAGGTTTAGGTTAGAGATTAGGAGAAAGTTTTTCACCCAAAGGGTGGTGGCACACTGGAACAGGTTGCCCAGGGAGGTCGTGGATGCCCCATCTCTGGAGGCATTCAAGGCCAGGCTGGATGTGGCTCTGAGCAGCCTGGTCTAGTGGTTGGCGGCCCTGCATACAGCGGGGGGGTTGAAACTAGATGATCACTATGGTCTTTTTCAACCCAGGCAATTCTATGATTCTGTGATCTGTTTCTGTCACCTCTGACAAGGCTTCAGCAGACAATCACCTCTCCTCCCTCACCAGGGCCTAGGAGCAACTGCAGCCTCTGGTTCGCTCCTTTTGTCCCTTACACCATGACACCATGATAACAATGCTAATGATGGCTGACCTTCCTGAAGAGCTGATGGCCCTCCATCCAACCATGCTGGTCCTCGCTCTCCTTTAGCAGGGGGATCCTTTATCTCCAAGCTCCTGAGAAGCAAAGTTATTTTTTTTGCAGGGCCAGGCCACTCTTAAATGTCCTTTTATTTTTTGTACCAAAGCGTCCACTAAAACTCCACTACTGCATTACCTCGCAGTGTATAATGTGAAATAATGCATATAAGTTAGTTAATACACTTTTATACTCTAAATCGGGGTGATGTTCTGTCAGGGAAGGGGGTTTTCGTCACGACACCTCCCATCTGGAGGTGTGATTGTCAGTATCATCATGACACTAACACAAGGACAGGTCACTGTTGGACGGTGCTAATCACTGCCTTGGCCGACTGCTCCAAACACACTGATCGTTTTCCAGGATGTTCCCGGCTCCATGGGGAAACCTAACAACCCTGAAGCGATTCCAAGTTCTCCTCCGCAGCTCCGAGGCCAGGCCCCCTCCTCTCCTCCCCCCCCAAGAGCACATCTCTGTGACCGCACCTCCCACTTCCCTCACAGCAAAACCCCTCTCCTCTCCCTGCCAGAGGTTCTGGCACTGAGGAGCTCCTGGCTCTTGGGCGGGGCCGGGCCCGGGCAGCAGCGGCTGGGCAGGCAGCTGGATGGATGGATGGAAGGACGCCTGTGCTCCGCGCCTGTTGACCACAGAGGTGCTGACTGGCTCAGCCTTAGCCAGAGGTGGGTCCGACCCGGGGCAACTTGCCGCCGCTTCTACAGGGATCCATGGCTGTGGAGCTCCCCGCGACCGACCCCTGCCACGGAAACCACGCACCGCTATTGGCTGTCTTGCCACGTCATTCCTGGGCTTTGCGCACTGATTGGTGTGAGTGGAGAGGCGGGGGCAGACTGAGTCGGGCCTTGCCAGGCAGCTCTGCCTCTTCTTCTCCTCAGCGCTGCCCAAGGAGTGTGAGGGATTGTCAGGGAACGAGGTGTAGAACCCGTTGCTTGCTCTGGCTGGTAATGCAGTGCAAGAGGAGTGTGCCTGCGTGCGTGTGCGCCTGTGTGTGCATGCTCCTCTGCGCACTCATGTCTGCGCTTTGCCTATGTCTGTGCATGTGCGTACGAGTTTGCAGGTGCGTGTTTTTGGGTGTGTGCGGGTGCACGTGTGTGCGCGTCTATGTGCGGGTGTGAATGTGTGCGTGCGCGCGTGTGCGCTTGGGTGGGCATGTGCTCGTGCTTGCTTGTGTGTGCGTGCGTACGTGCGCCTGCGTGTGCCTGTGCACGTGCGCATGTGTGCCCGGATGCGTGCCTGAGTGTGTGCGTGAATGCGTGTGTGCGCGTGTTTGCCTGTATGTGTGTGTGTGTGTCTGCGTTTGTGCGCGCGCATGTGTGCTTAGAATCAGCACTGGTTTTTGCTGCTAAGTCCTCTCCTGTGAGAGCATCGCCGGCAATGTTGTCTGTCGTCGCTTGCTTTGTGGGAGAGTGAAAATGCTGTCCGGAGTAATTTTCAGGGAACGATGTGTAGAACCCGTTGCATGCTGTGGCTGGTAATGCAGTGCAAGAGGAAGATGTGAATGCGCTGTTCAGTTTGCCTCTAGCAGCTTTCTTGCAGGAGCAATCGCTGACCACGTTCAAATGTCTGAGATCCAGGACCACAAAGAACAGCGTCCGGAGCGTTCGTTCGGGAAAGATGCCGAGATCCTCGTGCCTGTTGCCCCTGGCTCTCCAGTGCCGGAAAAGGCTTAGAATCAGCACTGGTTTTTGCTGCTAACTCTTCTCCTGTGAGAACATCGCCGGCAATGTTCACTGTTGTCCCTGTGCTCTCCGAAGTAATTGTCAGGGAACGAGGTGTAGAACCCGTTGATTGCTCTGGCTGGTAATGCAGTTCAAGAGGAAGGTGCGAATGCACTGTTGAGTTTGCCTATAGCAGCTTTCCCGCAGGAGCAATCGCTGACCGCGTTGAAATGTCCGAGCTCCGGGACCGCAAAGAACGGCGTCCGGAGCGTTCGTTCGGGAAAGACGCCGAGATCCTCGGTCTTGTTGTGCCTGGTTCTCTGGTGCCGGGAAATGCTTAGAATCAGCACTGGTTTTTGCTGCTAAGTCTTCTCCTGTGTGAGCATCGCCGGCAATGTTCACTGTTGTCCATGGGCTCAGGGAGAGTGAAGAACGCTGACTGGAGTAATCATCAGGGAATGAGGTGTAGAACCCGTTGCTTGCTGTGGCTGGTAATGCAGTGCAAGAGGAAGATGTGTGTGTGCGTGTATGTGTTCCCTTGCGTGAGCTTGCGTGCTTGTGAGTGCGTGTGCGCGTGTGCCTGTGCACTTGCGGGCACGCACATGGGCAGAGGCGTGTGTGTATGTGCATGAGTGCACTCATGCTTGAGTGCGTGAGTGCGTGCGCGTGCCTGTGTATGCGTGTGAGCATCAGTGCTTGTGCGTGAGATTGCGCGTGTGAGTGCGTGTGTGTCTGCATGTGTGCATGCACCGTGTGCTTGCTTGTGCCTGTGTGCGTGCGTGTGTGTGTGCGCGTGCTTAGAATCAGCACTGGTTTTTGCTGCTAACTCTGCCCCTGTGAGAGCACCCCAGCAATGTTCGTACGTGTGCGTGTGTTTGTGTAATCGTGCGCATGCGCGTGTGCGCGCACGTGTGAGTGTGCGCGAGTCTGTGTGTACATGTGTGTGCGCACGCACCTGCTTTTGTGTTTATGCGTGCATAGATGTGCTTGTGCGTATGTGCATAAGTGCATGTGTGCGTGAGTCCGTGTCCGTGTGCACATATGTGCGTGTGCATGTGTAGTGTGTGCACGCATGTGCTTGCGCGCGTGCGCGAACGCTCGTGCGCGTGAATGTATGTGTGCGAGTGCGTGCACGTGAGTGCGTGTGTGCATGTACGTGTTCATGTTCATGTGTGTGTCTGCGCATGTGCGTGGGTCTGTGTGCTCGCGCATGCTTACGCACCTGCGTGTGTTCTCATTTGCGTGTGCGTCTGCGTGCCTGCACATGTGCGTGCGTGACCGCGTGTCTGTGCCTCTGTGCACGTGTGCATGTGTGTGCTTGTGCGCGAATGTGTGTGCGAGTGCATGTACGTGCACGTATTTGCTTGTGTGCGTGTATGAGAGTTCGTGCGTGCGCGTTTTTGGGTTTGGGTTTGTGCATTTGCGTGTGTGCTTCTTTGTGTGTGTGCTTGCGTGAACGTGTTTGTGTGCGCGTGATTGCGTCTGCGTGCATGTGCGTGGGCATACGTGTGGGTGCAAGTGCATGTGTGTGCTCATGCGCACGTGTGCGTTATTGCATGAGCGCATGTGCGTGTATGCGCATGTGCGTGGGTGGGCGCGTGCACATGTGTGGGTGCATGTGAGCGTGTGCGTGTGAGCGCGCGTCTGTGTTTGCGTGTGCGTGAGTGCATGTGTTTGTACGTGTGTGCGTGCGTTTGCTGTGTGTGCTTGCATGCACGTGTTTGCATGTGCGCGTGTGTGTGCGTGTGTGGACGTGCGTGTTCTTGTGGGAGTGTGTGCTTGTGCATGCATCTGTGTGTGAGTGTACCTGTGTGTGTGTGCTCGCTCCTCTCCACACGTCTGCACTTTGCCTATGTCTGTGCATGTGCGCGCGTGCGCCTGTGCGAGTGTGAATGAGCATGTTTTTGCGTGTGTGCGGGTGGGCGTGTGCGCGCGGATGTGAATGTGTGAATGTGTGCGTGCGCGTGCTTGAGTGGGTGTGTGTGCTCGTGCTTGCTTGTATGTACGTGCGCCTGCATGTGCCTGTGCTTGCGCACGTGTGTGTGAGCACGTGTGCGTGCCTGAGTATGTGCGTGAATGCGTGCGTGAGGCTGCGCTTCTGTGCATTTGTGTGTGTGTCTCCATTTGTGCGTGCTTGTGTGCGTGTGTGGGTCTGTGCATGCGCGTGTGTGCTTAGAATCAGCAGTTTTTTGCTGCTAACTTTGTCCCCGTTCGTGCATGTGCGCGTGCTTGTGTGTGCGTGAGTCCGTGTGCATGTGCCTGCGTGTGTGTTTATGTTTGTGTATGTGTGCTTGTGTGTGTGTAAATGCATGTGTGTAAGAGTTTGTGTACGGGTGCGTGTGTGCCCGTGCTTGCTCTTGTGCGTGTGCCTCTGTGTTTATGCGTGCATGTGTGTGCGTCTGAATTTGTGCGTGCGGGCGTGGGTGTGTGGGCGGGCGTGTGTGCGCTCGTATGTGTGTGCATGTGCACGTATCTGCGTGCCCGTGTGTAGTGTGTGTGCGCGTGCGTGAGGGCTTGCATGCGTGAATGTATGTGTGTTATCGCATGCACGAGAGTATGAGTGTGTGTGAGTGCGTGTGTGTGCGAGTGTTCGTGTGCATGTGTGCGCTTGTGTGTGTCTGTGCACGCGCGCATGCATGTGGGTCTGTGTGCTTGCGCACGTGCATGTGTGCACGCGTGCATGCCTGAGTGTGTGCATGAATGCGTGCGTGAAAGCGTGTGTCTACGTTTGTGTGCGCTTGTGTGCATTTGTGGGTCTGTGCGTGCGCGTTTGCTTAGAATCAGCACTGGTTTTTGCTGCTAACTCTGCCCCTGTGAGAGCATCCCAGCAATGTTCGTACATGTGTGCGTGTGTTTGTGTAATCGTGCGCATACGTGTGTGCGTGAGTCTGTGTGCATGCGCCTGTGTGTGTGTTTATGTGTGCGTATGTGTGCTTGTGTGTGTACGTGTTTGTGGGTGCGTGCGCGCACGTGTGCACATGTGTGAGTTTGTGTGTGCGCGTGTGTGCGTGTATGTGCACGTGTGCTTGTGCATGTGTGTGCGGGTGCACGTGTGTGCCTGTGCTTGCTCGTGTTTGCATGTGTGTGCGTGTTTGTGTAATTATGCGTATGCACGTGTGCACGTGCGTGAGTGCGTGCGTGTGCCTGTGCGCATGTGGGCATGCACATGTGCGCAGGCGTGTGTGTGTGTGCACGTGAGTACACTCATGCTTGAGTGCGAGAGTCTGCGTGCGTGCGTGTATGCGTGCGTGTATGCGTGTGAGCATCAGTGCTTGCGTGTGTGTGCACGTGTGCTCCTGCGCGTGAATGTGTGCTTGTGTGCGTGTGCGCGAGCGTGCATGAGTGCGTCTGTGTGTGCATGCGTGTGTGTGTCTGCATGTGTGCGTGTGCATCTGCATTTGTGCGTTTTGTTCGTGTATGGGTGTGTGCGTGCGCATGTGTGCTTAGAATCTTCACTGGTTTTTGCTGCTAACTGTGCCCCGTGAGATCATCCCAGCAATGTTCATGTATGTGTGCATGTGTTTATGTAATCGTGCGCATGTGCGCGCACGTGTGAGTGTGTACGTGAGTCCGTGTGCATGCGCCTGAGTGTGTGTTTATGCATGTGTATGTTTGCTTGTGTGTGTGTGTGTGGGCGGGCGTGTGTGCGCTCGTACGTGTGTGCGTGCGTAAGTGCATGTGTGCGTGCGTAAGTGCACGTGTGCATGAGTCGGTAGTTTGTGTGCACGTGTGTGTAGTGTGTGTGTACGTGTGCGTGCGCTTGTGTGAATGTATGTGTGCTATCGCTTGCGCGCGAGCGAGCATGAGTATGTCAGTGCATGTGTGTGTGCATGTGAGTGTTCGTGTGTGCATGTGCGCTTGTGTGCGTCTGTGCGCATGCACATGGGTCTGTGTGCTCGCGCACTTGCGTGTGTGCATGAATGCGTGTGTGTGCTTGTGTGTGTGTCTCTGTGCGTGCTTGTGTGCGTCTGTGCGTGCGTGTGTGTGCTTAGAATCAGCACTGGTTTTTGCTACTAACTCTTCTCACGTGAGAGCATTGCCGGCAATGTTCACCGTTGTCGCTGGGCTAGTAGGAGAGTGAAAAGCGCTGTCCAAAGGAATTGTCAGGGAGCGAGGTGTAGAACCCGGGGCTTGCTCTGGCTGGTAATGCAGTGCAAGAGGAAGATGCGAATGTGCTGTCAAGTTTGTCTCTAGCAGCTTTCTTGCAGGAGCAATCGCTGACTGCTTTCAAGTGTCTGAGCTCCGGGACCGCGAAGAATGGCGTCCGGAGCGTTCGTTCGGGAAAGATGCCAAGATCCTCGGGCTTGTTGTGCCTGGTTCTCCGGTGCCAGGAAATGCTTGGAATCAGCACTGGTTTTTGCTGCTAACACTTCTCCTGTGAGAGCATGGCCAGCAATGTTCACTGTTGTCACGGGGCTCAGGGAGAGTGAAGAATGCTGTTTGGAGTAATAGTCAGGGAACAAGGTGTAGAACCCCTTGCTTGCTCTGGCTCGTAATGCAGTGCAAGAGGAAGATGTGCGTGTGCGCATGTATGTGTGCCCTTGCGTGAGCCCGCATGTTTGTGAGTGCGTGTGCATGCGCCGGCACGCACATGTGCGCAGGCATGTGTGTGTGCGCAAGTGCACTCATGCTTAAGTGCGAGAGTGTGTGCGCATGCCTGTGCGTGCGTGCACGCGTCCGAGCATCAGTGCTTTTGCATGTGTGTGTGCGTGTGCTTGCACGTGAATGTGTGCATGTGTGCGAGCTCTCCTGCGCGTTAATGTGTGCGTGTGTGCTGGTGTGCGTGTGTGCGCGCTTGCATGAGCGCACCTGTGTATGTGAATGCATGTGTGTGTCTGCATGTGTGCATGCTTGTGTCTGTGCGTCTGCGTTTGTGCGTGTGTGTGGGTGTGTGCTGTAATATATTGTATTTTTTCATTGAAATTGCTGTAAAGAACATGTTATGCTTTAAGAATCCAAAGATTAACACACAGCCAGGGATGCTGAGACATCCTGCCGTAAGAAACAAGATGTCTCAAGACAGAACGATAAGGGAACAGTATGCAACCAGCAGTTTCAAGGCCGATGGAGCAATTATGTCTTTTGGAAGAAGACCAAGAAGAGGAACATAGAAGAAAAACTGCTGCTCTAATCTCTTAGGATGGGATGCCCCCCCCCCAGTTGACATTGAACCACCGAGCCTGAGAGATCACGTAATCCAGAAGAAACCAACGATAAAAAGGGGGACTGTGGAGAGTGTAGGTGCCCGCCGACAGTAGAGCACAGCCTCCCATGGCTGCCCAGGTTCTCCTCCCCCTCTACTCTGCCCTGGTGAGACCTCATCTGGAATACTGTGTCCAGTTCATTCACACTTATCATAGAATCATAGAATGGTTTGGGTTGGAACGAACTTTAGAGATCATTGAGTTCCAAATGCCCTGCCAGGGGCAGGGACACCTTCCACTAGGGTGGGTTCCCCAAGCCCCATTCAGCCTGGCCTTGAACACTTCAAGGCAGGGGGCACCCCTGGAAACAACCAACTCCAGCCGATGCTGTCTTCCTCATCCAGAAGTGATGGTCTGCCTGTGGCTGCTATTTCCCAGTCCTCTCTGTCTGTCTGCACCAGCAAGCCATCCCCAAGTCCAAGTGAAAGAGGGCCACAAGATGGTGAGTGTTGCTAGAGACTGAACCCTTGACATCGCAGTCCAAAACCAGCAGTGTCTGTAGTGCTGACGTGCAGCACTAAGAAGAGCAGGCAATCTCCTCTTTCTGTCTTTCAAAGCTGCCTGGGACTTGAGGTAAGGCTGGAGAAGGGCTCTGCCAGGGGCAGTGCTGATCATTGCTCCATCCCTCTGCCTCGTGAGCAGGTAAGTGGCACTGAAAGTTTGGGTCTTGCCAGCACAATTTCTCTGTTTCTTCTTCAGCTTTGGGGTTAGCCTGGCTTCTGCAGCTGCAAGTCCTGGAGCATCCTCTAGAAGCCCTGTCTGAAGTGCTTCTTCTGGGCACAACAGCCAATTGGACAAGGTTCTTGGGCAGGCTAGCAAGCCTACCTGGAGCAGGAGCGTGGCAAGCAGTTGCTGCAAAGGAGACGGTCAAGTAGGAGCTTGTCCAGTTTCCAATGTTGCCTCCAGTGCAAAGAGTGTCCACAGAGGCAGGGTGAGCCAGCATGCTAGAAGCTTGGGAGAGCTGCAGTTGATGGAATGATCCTATGGGTCTTCAACTCCAAAGAGCCCCGAAAAGCTAAAAAAAAAAAAAGCACGCAAGACCAAAAAGGAAATAAAAAAGGAAAAACCCCATTGAGACGGCTCTCATCACCAGCAAGTATTCCAAGTCCTGGTGAGATGCTGAAACAGCTGCCTGAGGCAGGTCCTCCCCCGCTCAGAACCCAGTGGAGCCCCAAGCCAGCCTGGAAACCCGTATGGAACCACAGACTGATCTGAAACATCCACATGAGTGAGAACCCAATCTAGATACTGATCTAGACCTTTCAAGCAGCTAGAATGTGATCTAGAACCCTGACGTCAACTAGTACCAACAAGCAAGCTAGAAAAATTATTTAGAAACATCAGTTTGGGCTATGACCTGCCCTGGAACCAAGAAGCCATCCTGACCTTGTTGATGTGAGCTACAACCAGCAAGTGACCCGAATCAGAACTCCTAAGCTGTGACAAGAAGTGATCTAGAACTTTCAAGTGAGCTAGAATGTGATCTAGAACTTTCAAGCAAGCTAGAACTTAGTCTAGAACCACTTCCCTGCCAAAAACCCAACTCCAGAATTCAGACCTGCTCTAACTGCACCCACACCACACCAGCTGACATTCTTCGTTTAAAAATAGGATGCTGTTGGTAAAGGTAGTTTTGGAGACACAATCAGATTTCAATTCATGTTCAAATATTGTCTGTTTGGGTAATTTTCAAGTAGCATCTGGAGAACGAGCTATCCTATTGAATATAATGCAGTTAGTGCCAAATAGGAGGGAGCGCAGCAAGTTCTTCAAACACCTCAAGAGCAAGCAAGGTAGTCTGACCAGCGTGCAGATGCTGAAAAATAATGCAAGGTCCTGCGCATTGCAGAATTTGCAGAGTTTTAACACACTCCTTTGTGTCCTGCTTTGCGTGGGGTCTGGAAACCTCATTCACTCCACCACAGTGAGAAAAACAGTTTGTCCAAAAGCATTGTTCTGGCAGTTTCCAGTGGAGGTGATTTTCTGGAGACCAACGACCTTCCCTGCTCTGCTGTGACAAAACAACTTTCTGTGACTAATCAACTAATTCATTAAACTTCTCTGAGGTAGGTCAAAGCCTCTCTCATTTAGCCAATTAATCATGTTGCTATAGCTCCGTTTGGTGCTTAGGCCTTGACAACAGCTCCTGTCACCTCTCTGACCACGTGACTATCCCTCTGAAACCTTTAGCCCAGCGCATTTCTCATTGCCAACCAGTTGGTTGCCACCCACGCAGAAGAGAGAACCAGCAATTAGGTCTTAATTATTATTAATCAGATAATATTTTTATATGCAAATATATTTAAATAGAATAATGATATTAATTAAAAACATAATATACTAACTACATAAGAATATATTAATAGCATATTATATAATATATAAATTATATATAATATTAATTATAATACGAATATATTAATAATTATTATTAATTAGCGACCACAAACTCTGATCAAATACCAATTATATAAAACTACCATTCATACTTATCCTCTTGCTTCGTCCTTCTCCAGGTGCGTCCCTCGCGGGATAATAGAACCACGGCTCTGGACACCGCATGTGCTTTGTGCACAATCTCACATTTCATTCACTCATTCATACATACCATTACTCACAAACCTCATATTTATTACCCTTTTATATTACCAGTATAACGAAATCCAGTAACACAAGACGCAATTTGTGAGATCCAAGGATCCACTTCCAAAGTCAAAACTGAGGACAGCGTTCATCGAACTCTGAACCTGCACCACAATGCACTCAGTTGGAACACCAGAGGTCCTCCCAAACATATGCATTTGATTGCACGTTTGTATACCTTTAAGGTCCTAGCAACCCCCTCTACCGTGTTCTACGTACGATTTATGAGCAGTACCAAAGGGCCAGGCCCAAACAAAAGATTAAAAGAATACCTTTCACTCGATGTGTTGATGGTTCTTGTCTGTTCCCATAGTGATCCAATGGAGACAGGAGTCCTCTGGGAAAACTCGCTGGGGGAACCCAAGGGAGTCCTTCTCTCAATGGGTCCTGTAGCTGCACAGAGGAGGTCCCAGGGGGGTCACCAAATTGAATCAAAGAAATTAACAGTCAGAGTTTGTAACTGCTAAGCGGGTATTCCTTCATTTGCAGTGCTGGGCAGCCTGGGGATAGCTCTGCCTTAAGTGAAGTAGGTAGAGGCCAGTAGCAAGTGGAGGCTGAGAAGGGGTGAGAGGCCAAGAAAAGGAGGGAAGCTGGAGGGTGGGTAGAGGCCTGAGGGGAGGCTGAGAAGGGGTGGGAAGCCGGGTAGAGGCCAGAAGTGAGGGGAGACTGACCAGTGGTGGGAGGACAGAGAGCGGGTAGAGGGCAGAAACGAGGGGAGGCTAAGAAGGGGTGGGAGGCCAGAGGGCTGGTAGAGGCCAGAAGTGAGAGGAGGCTGAGAAGGGGTGGGAGGCTGGAGGGTGGGTAGAGGCCAGAAGTGAATGGAGGCTGTGCCCTGCAGCCCTATTTTTTCCTACTCCCTTTGTCTCTTTCCCTTTGTTCTGCTTCATGTCTTTTTTTTTTCCTTTCTTCTATCTTTTTTGTCCTTCTCCTTATTTCTCTCTCTCTATTTCTGTTTCTTTGTCCTTCTCCTTGTTTCTCTGTCCTGTTCCCTCTTTGTGGTTTTTCTTTTTCCTTTATGAATCTTTTGTGCTGCCTGTCACTGTTTTTCTCTTAGTCTATATTTATCCTGCAGCCCAGCGCTGCTTTTTCTTTCTCCATCTCTTTGTTCTTCATGTCAACACCTCTGTGTGCATTATCTCCACACCCCTGGTTGTCTGTTTCTGTGTCAGTTTGCCCCCTCCTCCAGTGTCTGTGTCCACTCCCCTGTGCAGCTGTAGTCTGGGGCTGGAGAGTCCCCAGGCGGGGCCAGTGAAGCTGATGGTGATGGCTCCTCTGTGTAAAAGGGCTGCATCTCCTGGGGATGTTGCTGCTTGATCCTGCCTGCCTGAGGGGTCTTCTAAGCTGTGAGGATGTTTCCAGCCCAGCAGGGCAACAGGCTGACACAGTTGGCATCAGGCTCCATCAGGGCACCTGCTACCCAGGGATTTTTTGAAAGCTGTTGGAGAGGAAGAAAAAAGAGGGGGAAGATGGCCATTCTGTTTGGCCTCATTCTCCTAGCACCATGGACAAATAGGAACAGGTGGACACATACTGGCTGCGGCCAACAGCTGCTACAGGTGAAGCTGGAGAGACCAGGAAAAGGTAAAGCAGCTGGAGAAGAAAAGAAAGAGGATCCAGCCTCTATGATGACATATTTAACAGGGCTACAAAATGCTGCACAGAAGCTCTGATAGACAAAATGTGAAACCACCCTGCAGACACCAAGTGTAGCAAAGATGGAGGGAGAGGACATACTTCCAGGCACTGAAGCCAAGATTCCCCTCATCCTGTGGTGAAGACTATGGTGCTACAGGTAGTCCTCCTGCAGCCCACGGAGGTCCACAGTGGAGCAGACATGCACCTGCAGCCCCTGGAGGACCCCATGCTGGAGCAGGGGCATGTGCCTGAACCTGTGACCCCTTGGAGAGCCTGTGCCGGAGCAGGCTCTCATCAGCACCTGCAGCCCTATGGAGGAGAGTCCACACTGCAGCAGGTTTTCTGGCAGGACCCAGGACCCCAGGGGAGGGACCCCACACTGGAGCAAAAGAGGAGCGTAACGAGGAATGAGGAGCAGAGACAACACTTGATGAAGTGACCACACGCACTGCTCCCTGTCCTCCTGCGTTGCCCAGGCCAGGGGAGATAGAAAGTCAGGAGTCAAGATGAACCCAGGCCAAAAAGGATGGGCCAGGAGAAAGTGTTTCTTAGGTCTGTTCTTGTTTCTCATTATCCTACTCTGACTTAGATTGACAATAAATTATTTTTCCCCCAATTGAGTCTGTTCTGCCTGACAGTCATTGGCAAGTGATCTCTTTGTCCTTATCTTTACCCACAAGTTTTTTTGTTCTAGGTTATCCCCCGTCCTGTTGAGGAGGAGCAGAATTAGAGCAGTTCGGCGGGCAACCAAATTTTGTTCTACATCTTTCGAATTTTGTTCCTACATGTCCCTCTATTCAGCTGCATGCACCTATTTTTAAATTATTTTCTATGATTCTTGTGTTCTGTTGCTTTCAAAATTTTCTTTCTAGGTCTCCCTCCATACATCTTCCTGTCTCTAATTCTTATTTCTTTCCTCTCTGTCCTGTACCCATCATGTTTTGCATATCCCTCTTTTAATCTCCCTGTCCCTATTTGTTAATTTAGCCTCTGCTTTTTTGTACTGAAGCGGAAAGACTCCACAACTCATGAAAAGTTGTAAAGTAGGTATGTAGTTTATTCAGCGCTGAGGTGCATGGGGGATAGCTCCACCAAAGACATGTACGCCTTTTCGCAAAACCTATCCCTCTATTTATTCCCCAAAGTGTTGCATATACATTAAGTTTCGTAATCTATTCATTCATATTATTTACCTAGCCCCACCCAGCCCCGCTTTGTATTATAATTAGCTAAAGAGTCCTTCTGTGCCTGCGTAGTGCTCCCTGGTGGTCGACAGGATGAAGTAAATGAGTCTTCATCAGAGTTGAACTTCTCACCTCCTGGTCTCTTGGTCTCAGTCCAAAGAACCGGGATGCTGCCCAGCTTGTTTGGGGCCTGCTTGAGGCCCAAGCAGCCCTCCCTATCTCCGCGGCCTTGCAGGTGTTGCGTTCTCTCCTCTCGTTTGGGTTAGCAGTTGCTCCCCTTATCATCACAGCTTTGATCCTCTCATCCTGCCTTTGCAAGCATGGCAAACATTAATCATATATTGTCCCAACAGCTATTCTGAATAGAGTTGTTCTCTGAGCCCTTGTTAAATCTAAAACCCCCTGTCTCAGTACTCTGTTGCTTTTTGAAATTTTCTTACGATGTCTATCTCCATCTGACTCCCTGTTTCTATTTTGTATTTCTTGCCTCTGCTTCTTTTCCCCTATTAGTTTAGTATTTTTCCCCATCACTTCTCTTGTCTCTATCTTCTTGTCCCGCTGGTCCCTTTCACCTCTCTCCTGCTCCCCGTCTCTCTCATTTGTTCTGCCCTTTCTTTGTGCCTGTTTTTTTGGCTCAGTCTCTCCCCTTTCCGCTCTCTACATCCTACTCCCTGTCCCTCTCTTTTCCACAGAATCCCATTTTCTGGCTCCCTGATGCCCACTTCTTCTCTGTGTCCCTCTGTCCTTCCTCCTGGTTTTCTCTTCCCTTTTCTCCCTCTCTCTTTGGACACTGAGCCTTGTAGACGACTCACCGCTCACATTTCTTGTGTGCATTAATCAGTAAACTTTTCCTGCCTCCCTTGTGCCCCATGGTTGTGCATGCGCAGCCCCTGGGTGCTGAGCTCATGGCTGCGGACAGGTGGAGAGGGCGATGTGCCACAGGGCCTTGGCAATGGCCCCTGTTCCCGATGGGCTCCAGCTGGGACAGGAGCTGGGGCAGCCCCAGGTATGGCCAGTGAGGCTGAGGGCAGGGCCAGTGGCTGTATAAATGGGGCTGCCTGGGCATGCCTACCTGAGGGAGCTGACAAAGGGGAACCAACTAAGGAAAAGAAGGTAACATCTATTTTTTTCTGTCTGCACCCCAGAAAAATTAAGCTTAATGCCCTACTTGGACACGTTGCCAGAGCAAAAGCTGCAATTACAGTAAAAGACCATACATCATTATTTCCAGTAAAGGCCACTCTCCCTGTTCAGTACTTCATGCACCACAAACTTAAGGTAGAGAAGGAAACTTGCTTCTCTTCCTCCAGCTGCCTTTATACTTCTCAGTGGTTTGCCCTGCCCCTTTCCCAGGTGATCATGGGAAGGGTGATGGGCAGGGCTTGGGATATATGAGCCACAGCCTCTGCCCAGTGCGTTTATTCTGCTTATGGGCTTCCTCAGGGTTAGAGCTCTTCTGTTCTTTCAGCAGAGGGGAGCTTTTGAGCTGTTATTGAGTGTTTTGGGCAGATGTCATCTGACATTCAGGGAGGTGAACTGTTTGAGGTAAGAGCTTCAGAACCAGATAAGGTTCAGCAGCAGGTACAATATAAAGCATGCTTGTGTGCAACTTTTTTTTTCTGATCAATATTTTCATATTGAGTGTTAACAGTATGCAGTAGTTTGTTTTTTATTCTAGGTGCATCATCTTTTCCTGGAATTCCTGACTTGGATGGAATGTTGGAGCTTTTTCATCCTATTTGCTGTATGCTTTGTCAGGTACTCATATAATCTCTCTTAATAGGAATGATGGTGAGATAATCACTCAGGGGTTAGGGTGAACATCATGTCTTCCCTGGAACTTCTTGGAGAAGAGAATGTGTATCATTTGTGCTCAAAACAGTCTCTTTTACTGCAGTCCTTGGCACACAAGTTTTCTTTTATTCCACTTCTACCTTTTTCCTTAAATCTTCTATTAAGTTGCTGTCATATCCCTTGTGGCACTTGCGTTCTCTGGTTCTTGTTTATCTCTTGTGTTTTTAGGACCCGTTTCTCTGGTTGTAAGGTGTCCATTTTAGATCTTTGAATCAGCGTGTCACACCATCATGGTTATTCTATTGTCCGATAGCCTCTGTAATTTCCAGAGGGACTTCGTAGGTAATTGGGCTCAAAGTAATTTCTGTCTTTGGTATTTCCAGGTGACACTGGCCACAGCATCCAGCATCAGCCAGTGAACAAGCAGAATGTCCGGGCACTCTTGAGGAGACCGTCATTGTGGAAGAGATTGGCGTCGACTGGCGTGAAGATGACCGATGGCACTGCAGGTGATGAAGAGGAACCAGGTGATGATATTGATGCTGAAGTTGGCCTGGGCAGCCTTTGTTGAGGATGGATTCAGATGCCCAGCTCTCTGACAGCTAAGTGGAGGGACCCAGCCTGGGGAGGGGCCAAAGCTGGGAATTCAGGGAGGGGTTTTCAAGTTATCATAGGGGAGAAGGTTGTCCAGGTCCAGCCAGCAGCTGTGTTTTCTGCAGAGCTCTGGTGTGTGCTGGGCAGGGCAGTTCCAGCCTGTGTCTGTGTTGGTCTGTAGTTTGTGTAATTTTTCTTGTGTGTCTTAGTCTTTGCTCAGGTCTTGATGTCTTAAGTGCTTGTTGTGCTCGAGGAGCACAGCATGCACATGAGATGCCATCTGTAGGGTCTGGAGTGCCCCTACTCATTGGGATAGCGCCAGTCTGGGACTTCTTTTCTGGCTTTTTTGAGCTTGATGTGTGGATTGTTCTTGCATCTTGGAGGTTTTCGGTCGCTCCTTTTTCGCACTGTCATTTGAGGCTGTGTGGGCAGCCCTGGTCTCTTGTTGTCCATTTCCAGGAACTGCCACTTGTTCCTGCCCACATCCTTGTGTTCTTAGGTCTTGATGCCAGGTTTCTTGCACATCTATCATCGCGGTGTTGGCAGTAACTTCTTGTTATGGGCCATTCTGCTTGCCTCTTTGCTGGGACTACCTTGTATTGCTGTTGCAGCCCCACAGGTTGTCTGACCTGATAGCGTCTGTGGTGCTCAAGTTGTTCTTGTTGCAGAGAGTTCTCTCTCATGTTGGAGTGGTGGTATTTGCAGTGTTCTGTGGAGTTCTGGTCTGTGTGTCTGTGTGTTTGGCTTGGAGCTGCTCTGCCTAGGGGTGTAGAGTCAGGGGTAGGTGGAATAAGGATCCCAGTCACTGGTAACATATTGATATCCTGACACTGTAGGCAGAGCTTGCATGGTCCCCTTGGGTCGAGTAACCATTGGCAGGGTGTGGGGTGGTTGATGGGGATGATGGGAGCCTTCTGGGAGGGGCTGTTCAGCTGTTGTAAGGCAGGTCAAGTCTCAAAGGTGTTTGGCCTTGTCTGTATGGTTTGCTTACGGCTTGGTCTCTGCTGTATTAGTTTTTTTTCCTGTCAGGTTGTAGTTAGATTCTAGATAATATTGCTGAATGGAAACAAGACCTCTGGAACCGTTCAGCTATTGCTCAGCATCCAGTGATGTGTTTGATATTGTTTTTTTTCAGGTGCAGAGGGATGAGCCATGCCCGACAGGGTGACAGAAGAGAGACGAGCGGACCCTGTGCCAAGGTGGGTGTGTGGTGTCAGAGGGCAGATGGGACCAGTGCCTCTATGCCTATCTTATGGTCTGAGTTTTTGGGGTTTTTTTGGAGGTGGGAAGCAATGAGTGAAGCGGGATGTTGGTGTTGGAGGTGAGCCTGGCCTGTCAGGCTGCACTAGCAGTTCTTTTTCAGGTGTTGTGTTGTTGGAAGCTGTAAGCATCCCTTATTATTTGTGTTTTCCAAGTGGTCCCCGAGCCTCTGCGTGGCCCCTTGTAACCAGTGGCAGCAGGTCAGGCAAGCAGCCAAGATGTATAGGAGTGGGAGGTGGGAATTGCTATGGGCTGGTTGTTGCTCTAGGCACTTTCTCAGCATGTGCCTCTTGCTTTGATGTTTTTTCCAGGTGCTGTACATGGGCTCAGAGGACCAAAGAGGCACATGGACGAGTGTTTTGAGAAGGTGAGGCACTTGTTGTATGTGTTGGTGACTAATAGACTGGTATTCTCTGGCAACTCTCTAAAGAGTGTCCCTTTGGTGTTGCAGGTGGTGTGGGGGCCAGCCCTGGAGCATGATGAGCATTGGAGGTGAGGTGCTGTGGCAACAGGGAGGAGCACGGGGCTGGTGATTTCTGTCAAGCCCAACAGTGACTTTGTTCCTTTGCCTCTTAGTTGCTGGAGATGATGACAGCTGCTGGGTCTGACTTAGCAATTGGAACAGAGCAGGTGAGTAGAATCCTCTGGTGTTTTGGAGGAGAGGTTGTTGTGGAAGAGGTCTGCATTGATGGGTGTGATGCAGACTGCCAGTGCTGTTCTGTCTTTTGTGGGTTTTTTTTTTTGGCAAATGAAAAGGAACCTGGTGGCTGAAGGAGCGTCCAAGCTACCTGATGCAGTTGAGTGTTTTCTGTTGCGGATGGATCCTGACCCTCAGTGTTCTGAAAGATAGGTTGAGGGATCTGGGCCGGGGAGGGGCCAAGTCTGGGAATTCAGGGAGGGGTTTTTAAGTTAGGGTAGGGGCGATGGCTGTTCAGGTCCAGAGAGCAGCTGAGTTTTCAGCAGAGCTCTGGTGTGTGCCAGGCTGGGCAGTTCCAGCCTGTGTCTGTGTTGGATGTGTTTTGGTTGCCATCTGTAGGATGTGGAAGGGCTGTAGTAATTGGGATAGCACCAGTTAAGTGGTTTTGTTTTGGAATTATGAACTTGATGTGTGGATTGTTCTTGCGTCTCAGAGCTTTTGGGTCACTCTTCTTTTGTGCCGTCGTTCCAGGCTCTGTGGGCAGCCCTGGCCTCTTGCCATCCATTTCCAGGGACTGGCATTTGTTCCTGTATGCATCCCTGTGTTTTTTTAGGTCTTGATGCCAGGCTTCTTGCACATCCATCATCTCGGTGTCAGCAGTAAATTCTTGTTATGGGTCATTCCCTTAGACTCTGCTGGGGCTACTGTAGAGCCTCCATGCCTTGCTGTTCTCAACCCACAGGTTTTCTGACCCGCCAGCACCTGCAGTGCGGGGGTTGTTCTTGTTGCATAGAGTTCTCTCTCACGTTGGAATGGTATTGTTTGTAGTGTTCTGTGTAGTGCTGTGTGTCTGTGTGTTTTGCTTGGCCCTGCCATGCCCAGGGTGTAGCAATACTGAGGGCCTGGTCAGCATTTTTTTATGGTGGTGCAGTAAGGTGTTGATCAGCCTAATTTTTTTCCCAAAGCCTGTGTTGTCCATTTCTGAGCCAGAGGAGTAGTAGGATGGGAATGTCAGAGTAAGTGATCACTTCCCAGGGTATCCGGTGCTTTATTTATCTTTTTTTCTTGTTTTTCATGGGAGGTGTGGGTTCCAATAGCTGACTGTTCAGAGCAGCACTTGTGGGGAGGGTGTCTTTGCAGTAGAAGTAGATGCTGGCTGGTGTGTCCATGACTCGTGCTGCTCTGCCTTGCAGGTGCCAAAGAGGAACTTGTTGAATGCAGGAATGTTCTGGACAGACAATGTACTGCTGAGGAGCCTGGACTCTGGATCTTGTCATCCGAAAGGTATGTCAAAGGCCAAAAGCAGCAAGTGGGGTCAGGCCAGAAGGAGATTTAACACAAGGGTGTCAGACCACGTGATTTTGAGCTTGGTTCAATCTGGGAGCTGAGAGTGGGCCCAGGGTGCATCCCACATGATGTGATTGTGAAGGGTTTGTGTCCCAGCATCATGTGTGTTGTCTGCTTTCTGTATCCTGTACACTGTGTTCCACAGGTCCTGACATTCTGAGCCAATGACGGTAGGCACGCATCACAGCCAGTGTCTGTCTGGTCTGGAACGCCTCTCCGCTTCAGCATAGAGCATGTTGTGCCTTTGAGTTGCACCCAGAGCTTTAAGTGTGTTTTAAATCCTGGATGGTTATCTTGCGCTGTCCTTGTAACTTGCCTTGTGCTGTACTTTTATGTTGGGTTGCACTTGTATCTTGCCTTGACCAGTATTGTATCTTGTGCTGTACTAGTATCTGGCCTTGCTTCGTGGTGGGGTATCTTGCGCTGAGGTGAGGTGGGGTATCGTATTGTGCCTTGCCTTGTCTTCCATTGCTCCATACTTCCATTGACTGCCTCTGGAGATTGTCTTGCAGTGCAGTCTTGTGTATTTTGTGTTGTGTTGCCTTGTATGGCCCACTGTATTTGCCTGTGCATTGCTGAGCTTTGTGTCTGTGTTGTATGGCGTTGCCTTGCCACGGTAGAGGGTTAAGGTGACGGTGAGGGCTCTAAGCACACGAGCAGCTGCAGAGGGGATCCCAATGGGAATGTGAGGTAGCGTGAGGTCAGGCAGTAAATGATGGATGGTTGTCATTTTGTTTTTGTAGGCACCCAGTGACAACGGACGGGCCACGGCCAAGGTATAGAAGCATCTTCCTCGGCTTCCAGCGGTAAAGGCCAGCCATTTGGTATCCCACAGTGGGGTGATGTTGCTAGCGTAGCGCTCAGTGAGGCAGTCCCAAGCGCAGTTCTGCAAGTGGGGAGGTGTCTGCTTAGGGGCAGGTGAAATGGGAATGTTTTGAGCCAGGGCTGGAAAGAGGGGATGTTGAAGGAGTATTAGTTTATGCGTGTGTCTCAGTTTGTAGGTGAGCTTGAGTTTTGGTTTGAATTGCAGGTGGTATTTATTGTTGTTCAACTTTGAATAAATGAAACCCCAGCCGGAGGAAATAATTTTCCCCGGTTGGCTTGTTTTAGCCAGGTCTCAGCCACTCAGCGAGGTCCTGTTACTTGCCAACATTAGGACACAGTGCAAGCCAGGTCTGGGGTTTTGGCAGGCACGGTTGTTTTTGGGGTACTTGAGAATGCCATAGGGAAGGAGCGTGGCAGAAAGGGAGCCTAGGTTGTAGTGGTGGGTGGGTTCCAGGAGCGACGAGCTGAGTGTCAGGAGGGGGGTCGGAGCAGAGTCTGTGGGGGGTGGGTTTTGGATGTGTGTCAGCTTGGTTGGTGGTTTTTTTTTCAGGCGTTTGTCATCACAATGAGAATAAAAAAAACTCGGATGGGGGATTTGTTTTTTTGCTTCCTCTGGCTGGCTTTTTTTTTCCCTGGTCCTGACCGGCCTGTGAGGTGATGTTCATCGCCAACATTTGGGCACAGATCAGGCCCAGGCTGGGGTTGTGAGAGGCAGGATGAATTGGCGGGCTCCTGGGAACAGCGTTCCTGAGGAGTTTTTCAAGGGTAGTGACGCAGGTCTAAGGTTAAGCAGGGAGGTAACCAGGTTGCATGAGTTTCCAGGAAGAGGCTGGAGTGTCTGGCAGTCCCAGGATGTTATGAGTTGCCCCAGTCTGGGTTTGTCCAGGAGAGCTGTGTTGTGCATGTGGATGGGTGTCAATGTATGTTAGATTGGTCTGGTAGAAATGGTGTTGGTTGGGCCTGGCCACTTCTGGTGTATTCTAACTTCAAAATCTTTTTTTGTTTTGCTTGCAGGTTTGGGGGAGGAGCAGAGCTCAGCTTTTTTTGCCCGCTACTATGATTGTGTAGGTGATGTTGCCATGAAGATGACGATCCATTGATGAGAAGCAAGGGCGGTCACAGCAGTGCTCTCAGCAGTCAAGGCTACCAGATTGTGGATGACCCCTTTTCCACGCTGGGACTTGTGACTCAATGTGCATTGAAAGCGCAGCCTCTGAATGTAATTCTGCCCCCGTAGCCACCCAAGGGAGTTTATGTACTAGCAGCCACAATGTGCCTCCTGATGCCATGTGTTGTATCCCAGTAAAAATGAAAGGTGGAATGGAGTTGTGAACTATTTATTGTATTGTCAGCTTGGCTGCAAGCCCTCAGCCCCATTGCACAGTGGTAATAAAGAATGAGTAAAGCTTGAATAAAGCTGGTTTTGTAGTTTAGGTGTCTGTGTGTTTCTTGTGTGCTGTGTGGTTTATTTAACAGTTTTGTGTTTGTCTGCATCTCCTTCTGAGTCCTCGGTCTTAGTCTGTGTCTCTTTGTCTTTCTCCCTTCATTGTCCTC
>WKFP01012569.1:11437-22309 GCA_011057875.1 Pterocles orientalis | reverse complement strand
TCATTTTTCTTGCCTGGCCCCCTGGGGCCTCTCTTCCTCACTGTCTCACCTTCTGTGTCCTTTTTCTCTCCCTCTCTTCCTCTCCATCTTTTTCTTCTCTGGTTTTCTTCTTATTGTTATTCTTGTCCCCCTCCTCTCTTATTCTTCTCCCTCTCTTAGTTGGTCATCTTTTCCTTTCTCTACTTTTTATTCTTCATCATTTCTTTTTTTGCTCCCAACTCTTCCTCTCCCCCTCTTAATCTTATTATCTCCTTCCTTGTCCCTTTCTTCCTCTTCAGTTTTCTTCATTTCTTCCTAATCTCTTTCTTCCTCTTAGTTTATTTTTTCCTCCTTTCTTTCTCTTCCTCTTTTTGTTTACATGTCCTCTCCCCTACTCTGTCTTGAAAACCCCTCCCTCAATTCCCAGCCTTGGCACCTCCCCAGGCCTGCTCCCTCCACTTAGCTGTCAGAGTGCTGAGTGTCTGAATCCATCCTCAACAAAGTCTGCCTAGGGTAACTATGGTGTCACCATCATCACCTGGTTCCTCTTCATCATCTGAAGGGTGCCATCAGTCATCTTCACACCAGTCGACACTAATCTCTCCCGCAATGACAGTCTCCTCAAAAGTGCCCAGGCATCCCGCTTGTTCACAGTCTGACATGGGATGTTGTGGCCAGCATCACCTGGAAATACCAAAGACAGAAATTATTTTGAGCCCAATTACCCACAAAGGCTGCTCAGAAGTCTTCTTCCTCTCTGCAGGGACTGGCTATTCCCTGCTGGAAGCAGCTGCCTGGGGATCCTGCATGGATTCCCTCCTCAACCCCTCCCCCTTTGTCAGCTCCCTCAGGTAGGCATGCCCAGGCAGCCCCATTTATACAGCCACAGCCCCTTCCCACAGCAGGGCTGGCCCTGCCCTCAGCCTCACTGGTGACACCTGGGGCTGCCCCAGCTCCAGCCCCATCCTCTGCCTCACTGGCCACACCTGGGGCTGTCCCAGCCAGAGCCCATCGGGAACAGGGGCCACTGCCAAGCCCCTGCGGCACATCACCCCCTCCCCTCCACCTGTCCACAGGGTTCCAGAGGACCGCCGGGCCACAGAGCGTGACTTCCGGAGGTTTTGGATGTGTGTGACTTTGTTCTTTTTCAGGCTTTTACCAACACCAATAGAATAAATAAACCCCTGAGTGGTCCCATCCACAACTCTAATGACCAGCTCATTATCACAATTAATTGTGCAAATAGGACAAAAAAAAATCTTTTTCAACAAAAACCAAAAACCCACTAAAAAATAATGACAAGATTTACAACACACAGAAAGACAAGGACAGAAACAATAAGCCAAGAAAACCACACAAACACAAAAAACAGAAACAAAAATACCCAAGAAGTGATTCAAAACACCAAAACCAGAAGGAAAACTCTGCAATCACAACCCTCAACTCTATCCTAAAACGACACCTGCTACACAGAAATTACTCCAGCAAACACCCCTCAAAAACTCTATCACTAAAAACAAAACGACTGCTACCGGAAGCGCTCCCAGAACACCGAAAACACCCCCATACGGGCACCACTGATACAGGGGGTTTTAAATTTAACAAGGGCTCAGAGAATAACTCTGTTCAGAATAGCTGTTGGGACAATATATGATTAACGTTTGCCGTCCTTGCAAAGACAGGATGAGAGGATCAAAGCTGTGATGATAAGGGGAGGAACTGCTAACCCAAACGAGAGGAAAGAATGCAACACCTGCAAGGCCACGGAGATAGAGAGGGTTGCTTGGGCCTCAAGCAGGCCCCAAACAAGCTGGTTCTTTGGACTGAGACCAAGAGATCAGGAGGTGAGAAGTTCAACTCCGATGAAGACTCATTTACTTCATCCTGTTGACCACCGGACGACCACCAGGGAGCACTACGCAGGCGCAGAAGGACTCTTTAGCTAATTATAATACGAAGCGGGGCTGGGCAGGGTTAGGTAACTAATATGAAAGAATGGATTACGAAACTTAATGTATATCACAGAATCACAGAATCACAGAATGCTAGGAATTGGAAGGGAACTCGAAAGATCATCTAGTCCAATCCCCCTGACGGAGCAGGAACACCTACATCAGATCGCACAGGAACTCATCCAGGCGGGCTTTGAATGTCTCCAGAGAAGGAGACTCCACACCCTCTCTGGGCAGCCTGTTCCAGTGCTCTGTCACCCTCACAGTAAAGAAGATTTTTTTCTCATATTCAAGTGGAACCTCCTATGTTCCAGCTTGAACTCATTGCCCCTTGTCCTATCATTGGATGTCACAGAGAAGAGCCCGGCTCCATCCTCCTGACACTCACCCTTCACATATTTATAAACGTTAATAAGGTCACCCCTCAGTCTCCTCTTTTCCAGACTAAAGAGACCCAGCTCCCTCAGCCTTTCCTTGTAAGGGAGATGCTTCATTCCCTTCATCATCTTCGTTGCTCTGCGCTGGACTCTCTCCAGCAGTTCCCTGTCCCTCTTGAAATGAGGGGCCCAGAACTGGACACAATATTCCAGATGCGGTCTCACCAGGGCAGAGTAGAGGGGGAGGAGAACCACTCTTGACCTACTGATCACCCCCTTTCTGATACACCCCAGGATGCCATTGGCCTTCTTGGCCACAAGGGCAAAGTGCTGGCTCATGGTCATCCTGCTGTCCACCAGGACCCCCAGGTCCCTCTCCCCTACACTACTCTCCAAAAGCTCAGTACCCAACTTATACTGAAACCTGGTGTTGTTCTTGCCCAGATGCAAGACTCTACACTTGCTCTTGTTAAATTGCATTAAATTTTTCCCTGCCCAAATCTCCACCCTGTCTAGGTCTTGCTGGATGGAAGCACAGCCTTCTGGCATGTCAGCCACTCCTCCCAGTTTTGTATCATCAGCAAACTTGCTGAGGGTGCACTCTATTCCCTCTTCCAAGTCATTGATGAATATATTGAATAGCACTGGTCGCAATACCGAACCCTGGGGGACTCCACTAGATACAGGCCTCCAACTAGACTCCATCCTATTCACCACAACTCTCTGGCTTCTTTTCTCCAGCCAGTTCACAATCTATCTCACTACCTGATCATCCAGATCACACTGTCTCAGTTTAGCTGCAAGGATACTGTGGGAGACGGTGTCAAATTCTTTTCTGAAATCGAGATAGACCACATCTACTGCTTTACCATCACATATCCACCTGGTAATATCCTCATAAAAGGCTATCAGGTTGGTCAAGCATGACTTCCCCTTGGTGAAGCCATGTTGACTGCCTCTAATGACCTTCTTATCCCTGCTATGCCTAGAGACAGCATTGAGAATAAGTTGTTCCATCACCTTTCCAGGGATGGAAGTGAGGCTGACTGGTCTATAGTTACCCAGGTCCTCCTTCTTGCCCTTTTTGAAGACTGGTGTGACATTCGCTTTTCTCCAGTCCTCAGGCACCTCCCTTGTTTCCCACGACTTGCCAAAGATGATGGAGAGTGATCTAGCAGTGACTTCCACCATCTCCCTCAGCACCCTCAGGTGCATCCCATGAGGACCCATGGATTTATGGGTGTCCAGATTACTTAACCGATCCTTAACCCAGTCTTCATCTACCAGAGCAAACTCCTCCTTTGTCCTGACTTCCTCTGGGGCTTCAAGGGTACGGGACTCTTCAGGAAAGCCTCCGGCAGTATAGACAGAGACAAAGAAGGCATTCAGTAACTCTGCCTTCTCTGTATCTTCTGTCACCAGAGAACCCACCTCATTGATCAGTGGGCCTACACTGCCTCTGGTGTTAGCCTTATCTGCAATGTATTTGAAGAAGCCCTTTCTATTTTCCTTGACCCCTCTAGCAAGGTTTGATTCTAAGGAGGCCTTAGCTTTCCTAGTTGCCTCCCTACACTCTCTGACAACATTCTTATATTCCTCCCAAGTGGCCAACCCCTCCTCCCATGATCTGTAGACCCTCCTTTTACACTTGAGTTTGCCCAGCAGATCCCTGTTTAACCATGCAGGCCTCCTGGCACCCTTCCTGGACTTCCTACCCATTGGGATGCACCGATCTTGAGCTTGGAAGAAGCTCTCTTTGAACGCTAACCAACTATCTTGGGCCCCTTTACCTTCAAGTACCCTGTCCCATGGGATTTCCTCTAGCAATTGCTTGAAAAGGCCGAAGTTGGCACTACTGAAGTCCAGTGTTGCTAATCTGCTCAGGATTCTATTACGGCCACATGAGATCCTGAACTCCACCACCTCATGGTCACTGCAACCAAGGCTGCCCTCAACCTTCACCTCTTCAACCAGACCCTCCTTATTCGTGAGAATAAGGTCTAGTAGTGCTCCTCTCCTAGTCGGCTCCTCCACCATTTGCATAAGGAAGTGCATTTGCATCAATGCACTGGAGAAACCTCCTGGACTGCGGATGGCTGGCTGAGTAGGCCTTCCAGCAAATATCAGGGGAGTTAAAATCCCCCACAATAATCAGGGCCTGTGACTGCGAGGCTGCTACCAGCTGCCTGTAGAAGGCCTCGTCGACTTCCTCGTCCTGATCCGGTGGCCTGTAATAGACACCCACGACAGTATCACCCATGCCAGCCTGTCCCTTAATTCTCACCCACAAACTCTCAACTCGCTCGTCACCCACCCCTGGACAGTACTCAATACATTGAAGTTGTTCTTTCACATAAAGAGCAACTCCCCCCCCTCGCCTTGCCGGCCTGTCTTTCCTGAAAAGCGTATAGCCACCCATGACTACATTCCAGTCATGTGAGCTGTCCCACCATGTCTCTGTAATTGCCACCAGGTCATAATCTCCTGACCGAACATGGATATCTAGCTCCTCCGGCTTATTCCCCATGCTGCACGCATTTGTGTAGAGGCACTTCAGGAAGCGAGCTGAGCACGCCGGTTTCACCCTAGGAGGGTGGGAGGACCCCCGGTCATTATCAACACTAGAGTGATGCTCCACTGTTGCAAGCCCCGTTACAGCCCCATCCCCCTTCGGATCTAGTTTAAAGCTCTCTCAATGAGCTCTGCTAGATCCTGTGCTAGGATGCGTTTCCCCCATGTGTCTCATAGGGGGAAACTCATCTGTCTGATGAGTTCTATCCCTCGACAACAGGCCAGGGGCTGAGTAAACCACCCCATGATCAAAGAACCCAAAGTTCCTGTCTCAACACCAGTCCCTCAGCCAGTTATTCATGACTTGTGTTTTCCTAGCCTACCCCATAGCCTACCCCCAGAAGGTATAGAGCAGAACACCACTTGCGCACCCGCTCCTTGAACTATCCGCCCTAAACCCCTGAAATCTCTTTTCATAGTTCTCAGGCTCCTCTGTGCAATTTCATCACTGCCCACCTGAACTATGAGTAGTGGGTAGTAATCAGTGGGGTGAATCAGCTCCAGGAGTTTTCTAGTTATATCCCTGACCCGGGCCCCAGGGAGGCAGCACACTTCTCTGCGGCTCGGGTCTGGTCTGCAAATGGGTCCCTCTGTTCCTCTGAGAATGGAGTCGCCTACCACAAGCACCCTTCTTTCTTTCCTGGCAGAGGCAGTTTGAATGCGCAGAGTCGACTGCCTCGCCCTTGGAAACCTCTCAGGGGAACCTTCCCGCGCCTCCCCACCTACCTCCCCTTCAATGTCCAAGGCTGCAAACATATTGCTCAGGGGAACGCGGGGACACGTGACAGGCAGAGGGGGGGGGTTGTCCACGACACCGAGCAGGGACCCTCCCCATCCCTCAGTTCCTCCTCCTCTGTCTGACAGGGCAGGGGGTCTGCCCCCAATTGTGGGGTATCTCTCTGACACCTTTCCCTCTGGCACACCAGGGAGTTACTCCAACAGTCGATCTCCCGCTCACAGTCCCTGATGGCCCTCAGTCTCTCCACCTCATCTTTCAGCTCGGCCACCATGGTGAGCAGATCTTTCACCGTCTTGCACCTCACACAAGTGGAATGTCTGCTGCCCTCCCCTGGCAGCAGTAGGCTCTGGCACTCCCTGCAGCCAGAGACCTGCGTAGACACAGTTTGGAACAGGCCCTCTATTTGGGTCACCACAGTCTTTCTGGGGCAAGCTCTCTGCCTGGTAGAGACCGTGACAAAAACAGCGGTCACAGACTACAAACAGATACATAGGACTCACGAGTGAGGAGGGCAGAACTCCTGTGCCCTGCCACACAACCTCCCACACCCATCGCAGCAGCACCTGGTCTCTAGTTCTTCCCTCTTCCTCAGAGGAACCCTGTCTGCTTGCTGGGCTCTTAGGATCGCCTTGCAAGGATTCTGCACCCAGCAAAACTTCAGCGTCCCACTACGCGAGCCAGAGGTGGTGCCGCTGACTTGCGTACGCGCTGTAGGTGGAGAGTGTACTCTTTGCCTTCCCGGTGAAAATTTAAGGACTGGGGGAGGGGTGGTGACCACGGTTGCCCCGGCAACTCCCATGCCAAGTCAGCCTCTCACGGGAGAGCTGTCGGCGAGAGTGAGGGTATTCCGCTTCCGCAGGGTCTTCCTGTCGAAGGAATCTCCTGAAAACCCTCCCTGTATCTCGCGATCAGTCAATCTGGCGGAGCTGCGTCGGCTTTGAAGCAGCTGATCTTGGCGAATATGCAACACTTTGGGGAATAAATAGAGGAATAGGTTTTGCGAAAAGGCGTGCATGTCTTTGGTGGAGCTATCCCCCATGCGCCTCAGCGCTGAATAAACTACATACCTACTTTACAACTTTTCATGAGTTGAGTTTTTCCGCTTCGTTTGGCGAGCCAGGCAGGAGGTCTCTGCCAGGCTGCAGGATCGGCTGGAGGCGAACATCCTAAGGCGCGCCCTGGGATTTCCTGGAGGAACTTCTCTTATTTGCCCGCTCACTGCAGGGGCAGACAACGACTTGCTGGCATTGAGGAGAAACGGTATGTAATAAATCTAGGGGTGTACGCTTAAGCTAGGGCTGCTGGTAAGCCGCGGAGAGATGTCTCGTGCACAGCACTTGTCCCTGTGGTGACCCAGATGGGTCTGTATGGTTCGGCCTGCCATCGGTAGAGCAATAGGCAGGATAAAGATAAGCCGGCGGGGGGGGATTCACTGTTGAAAAGGGCAACCGCTACCAAACCTGGAGGTGGGTCGAGGGAATTCCTGAGTTTATTGGTTTATTGGTGCAATTGCACTGTGAGTGTGAGTGCTAGTCCGGACAGTTTGTGATTTTGGTTGTGCGAGCGCGTGAGATGCACCTTGGGTACGAAGTGAGTGCCAAGCTCTGTCCGTCCTTGGGCGAGTAAGGTGGCTGGAGAAAAGCGAAGCGAGTGGTGTGACTTGGTGTGGCTGAAGTGTGCTGTGAAGCGCTGTGGGAGTGTGAGCGGAAAGGTGTTGTGTTTGAACGTGATGATCGGCCTGTGTTTTAGCCGTGACTAGAAGAATTGATGGGATCCCTCTCCCACAATGGGTTGGACTCGATCCTTGGGAATTCATAAACTTGTTGAATTAGTGGATAGAAAGAGGGAACGAATGGGTGTATTTAGAAGAAATACATAGAACTTCTGCAGGGAGGCTGGTAGCCTTAGATCAGGAGCGGGGGATGGAGTTCTCTTTTCAGAGAAGACTTTTGTTCGGGTCGCTTGGATTTGTATCTGCTTTTATTTTTTTTTTCCCCTCAACACCCCTTCTCCCCCCTCGGGCGGGCACGGGCACGGCAAGGCAGCGACTGGGTCGCTGTGGTTACAGACCACGCACCGCCAGGACTCCCCCATCTCCCGCCTGGGCACGGAGCCAGCAGGGACGCCGTGCGGTCCTGAAGTCTCCCCCGGGGCGGCAAAACTGGCGGGGGGGGGCAAGGGGTTCGGGCCGCCGGCATGGTCGGAGCTGTGCGTACTGAAGAGGACCAGAGGATTCTACCCTAGCGGATCTGCTGGTTATAATGAAGCTAGGGAAAAAGAAAAAGACATGGAATTCATGGTTGATACGGGAGCAACATACTCGGTTTTAAACAAAGTTTGATGCCTGTGGAGAATGATTAAATTATAGTGAAAGGGGCAACTGGTCAATCTGAAAGGGCATATTTTTGCAAACCATTAAAGTATAAGCTTGGGAAGCAATGGGGGATTCATAAGTTTTATATATGCCCAACTCTCCAAAGGCACTTTTGGGTAGAGATTTATTGGAACAATTACAGGCAACCATCACATTTAAAAATGGGGAATTTACTCTGGAGGTAAATGATCAACAATATGTAGAAGTGCTAAGTCTAATATTAACAACCACTGAAACTGAAGGATAAGTTGAAGAAGAAATAGCAAATCAAGTGTTTCCTGGGGTATGGGCTTCCAATGTACTGGGGAGGGCGAAAAATGCCCCCCCATATTAATCAAACTTAAGGAAGGGAAGCAACCAGTTAGAGTTAAACAGTACCCCCTGAAAAAGGAAGATAGAGAAGGAATTAGCCTAGTGATTGAGAACTTTCTGCAATTAGGATTGTTAAAGGAGTGTCAATCTGACTTTAACACTCCCATTTTACCTGTTCAAAAGCCTGATGGATCATATCCAGTGGTGCAGGATTTACGAGCTGTCAATAAGATCACTGAGGATCTTTACCCTGTAGTGGCAAATCCATACACTTTATTAACATGCTTAACACCTGAGCTAACCTCGTTTACCATTTTAGATTTAAAAGATGCCTTCTTTTGCCTCCCTATCCATGAAGCCAGCCGGAAAATTTTTGCATTTGAATGGGAAAGCCCTAAGAGTGGGTGTAAAACTCAGCTCACATGGACGGTGTTGCCCCAGGGATTTAAGAACTCTCCCCCCTTGTTTGGAGAACACCTTGCAAAAGACTTAGAGTCCTGGGAAGCTCCACAGGAAGAAGAAAAGCTGCTGCAGGACGTAGACAACCTCCTGATAGCCACCCGGACAAAAGAGGCGTGTGTGGCCTGGACGGTAAGCCTCTTGAACTTTCTAGGACTCCAGGGGTGCAAAGTATCAAAGAAAAAGGTTCAGGTGGTAAAACAGAAAGTGACCTACTTGGGCTATGAGGTTAGTGCTGGACAATGGACTTTGGGACAAGATCTCAAGGAAGTGATATGTCAAACCCCAAACCTCAGACAATAAAAGAACTGCGAAACTTTCTGGGGATGACAGGATGGTGCAGAGTGTGTATTTATAACTATGGACTGCTCGTAAAACCTCTGTATGCACTCATTGCAAGTGGGAACAGAGACCTCCAGTGGACAAAGGAGCTACGCGAGCCTTTCACCAGCTGAAGAATGCTCTCATGTCAGCTCCAGCTCTGGGACTCCCAGACGTGAGTAAATAATTTCTTCTGTTTTCCCATGAGAAACAGGGCATTGCCCTGGGGATACTAGCCCAGGACCTCGGTCCATATCGAAGGGCAGTTGCTTACTTTTCCAAACAGCTAGATGCAGCAGCCAAAGGATGGCCGGGGTGCCTCAGAGCCGTTGCAGCAGTTGTGCTAAATATCCAAGAAGCACGCAAATTCACCTTGGGCCAGAAAATGACTGTGCTAGTGTCTCACACAGTGTCCGCAGTGCTCGAAGTGAAGGGTGGGCACTGGCTTTCCCCACAAAGGTTCCTGAAATACCAAGCCATTATGGTAGAACAAGATGATGTAGAAATAGTGGTAACTAACATTGTCAACCCAGCTTCTTTTCTCAGCGGAAACCAAGGGGAGCCAGTATACAACGACTGCCTCGAGACTATTGAAGCTACCTATACCAGCCGTCCAGATCTGAAGGACACCCCTTTGGATGATGCAGAAATCTGGTTCACTGATGGAAGCAGCTACATCATCAGCAGAAAACAACATGCTGGGTATGCAGCTACCACCTGCAGAGAGGTAATAGAATCTGGACCTTTGCTAACAGGCACCTCTGCGCAAAAGGCTGAGATAATTGCTCTGACCTGCACCTTAGAAATAGCAAAAGGAAAGAAAATAAACATTTATACGGACTCAAGATATGCATTTGGGGTTGTACATGCACATGGAGCCATTTGGAAAGAAAGGGGACTGCTGAACTCCCAAGGGAAGAACATCAAACATGCTCAAGAGATATTGCGACTATTGGAGTCAGTCCAGCTGCCTGAGAAGGTGGCAATTATGCACATTAAGGCACACCAGAAGGTGAGCTCAGAATTGGAAGAAGGAAACGAGCTGGCGGACAGAGAGGCAAAAGAAGCAGCAAAAGGTGAGCCCACCATTGAGGGAGCATTGGTTCCAGATGGGCAAATTTTCCTTGAAGGCAAGCCAGAATATGATAAAAAGGACAGAAAGTTAGTTGGTAGTCAAAAAGGAATTTATGATCAAGAGGGGTGGGCTACTACAGATGGCAAATTGGTTATTCCCTCCCATTTATTATGGTCATTAGTAAGGGAGAAACATCAGAAAACACACTGGGGAAGAGATGTCCTGTATGACTATCTAATTGAAAGGGTCACTGCCAGGAATCTATACACTACTGTCACTCAAGTGACCCAGCAGTGTGACCTTTGCCTCCAGACTAACCCCAAGAATATCCCCAAACCAAAACTTGGTCAAATTGGAAAAGGCCATGGGCCTGGGCAACAGTGGCAAATTAAATTTCCAGAGTTGCCAAGAAAAGGGGGGTATCAGTATTTGCTTGTGTTAACAGACACTTTTTCAGGATGACCAGAAGCTTTCCCCACCAGAACTGCCAAAGCCCGGGAGGTAACCAGAGTCCTGTTACAAGAAATAATACCACGCTTCGGAGTTCCAGCCACAATATCCTCGGATAGAGGACCACATTTAATTTCAAAGGTAGTGCAGCAAATTAGTCAGCACTTGGGCATTGACTGGGAACTCCACACTCCGTACCATCCCCAGTCAAGTGGCCAAGTAGAGGAAATGAATCATTTGATTAAGCAACAAATTGTCAGACT
>WKFP01012563.1:8350-110506 GCA_011057875.1 Pterocles orientalis | reverse complement strand
TGCTGATCACCCAACAGGCTCTGTGTGTGGTCACTGCACTGTGCAGCACGTAGCCGGAGGAAACCTGGGCTGGTTAATGGACCCCCGCGGGAACTCAGCAGCTATTCTTTCCAGCTGGAAAAATCTTAATTGTTTCCAAACATTTTCCCTCTCAAAATACCAGAACCGATACAAAGAACATACTTTGCCTGGCAAGCTTGGCTTTCTCAAATCTAGCTATTTCCCCTCTGCAGGTCTTCCCTCTCCCTCTCCACACACATCCCATTGCAGCAGGACCAGAAAGCTCGACCAGAAAGCAGATGCACCCTCGGTAAAGTGGGTTGTATGAACAATTATGAGCTGTAGTTAAAAAACAAGTGGTTCAGGTGTGCAGAGCATAAATGAACACAGTCACTGAGTCAAATAAGTAGTAATAATGGTAATAACTAACTCAATAAATGGCTCTTTCTTCTCCTCCAGATGTTTTACAAGTGACCTTGCCTGTAATTGGAAGCAATTTCCCTCTATCTGCTAATCCCCTTTGGTTTCCGATGCAGACATTGTATCCAGGTTTTCCGGATATATCGGACTTTTTACCAGCTGTCACAGGACAGAGGATTTTGCTTTCGGCTGTGCATGTGTGTTGGTTAAATGCTGCACATCCAGAAAGATGCCAAAGTGATTAAAGAGAAACTGGACGTAACACAGCAATCAGTTATTCCTTCTGAGATGTAGATGGAGATTAATTTCACTTCGACTGCCTTTGAACTTACATCTAAGACTATTGGCCAAGATTGGACAGGTATGCTGACAGCAAAACGACGTTCAGGTAAAATACTGCTGCTTGGGGAAGGCTGTGGGAAGTTTTCATTCCTCTCCATGCGGCACTTGTGAGGACACATCTGCAATCCTGTGTCTGGTCCGGGGACTCCCGTATGAGCCAGATGTTGACAAGCTTGAGTGAAGCCAATGTTGGGGGTCATGAAGGTGGTTTGAGGTCTGCCAAACATGATGCATGAGGAGAGCCTGAAGGGAGATGGCTCAAGAGGATCTGACTTCTTTTAGCTATCGAGCAGGAGGCAATAGAGACAAGGAGCCAGAGGAGTGCGCAGCAGAAGGACAAGAAACAGCAGTTACAGGCTGAAGCAAGGGAAATTCCTATCCGAAATCTCCAGTTAAAACCTGAGCAGCCTGGTCTGGGATAGAAGCTAGCACTGTTCTGAGCAAGGTTTGGGCACAGAGACTCTAGGGATCACCTCCAACCTACATAGTTTTGTGATTTTACAAATAATCACCACAGATGTGTCAAGGCTCCAGCATACTGGAAAGCTCCAGATTTATGGATGTGAAGGTACATTAGATAACACAGACCCCAGCTAAAAGAAAAGAAGTGCCATTTTGATTGCTATGAAAAACACAGAATTTCTCTACACTCAGTCCTGGCAGCAATAGATCAAGAATTAGGTCAGTTTCCCAGATTTCACTCCAGCAACTTCCCCATCATTATCCAGATTCTCAACTTTCCTTCCTACTTTTTCTATCAGTTTAAGTTCATGAACTCCAACTTTACATACGCTTTTGTCTGTAAGTGCACAGTATTATTTTTTAAAAACAGAAATGGATGGGAAACATGTGCAAAGTAAAAGCATAATGCACAATAGAGACCCGAGGTCCTATATCTGACAAAAATGTCACATTGTGAGGAATCACTTGGAGGTGTACAGGGGCTTAAACTTGCGCACATAATTAGGGTAAGGCTGAGTGAACATCTGGATATGGACACAAGATGACCCAAAATTCCTGACAACCATAGCTATGACATGTAAAGGCACTCAAATACTTATAAGAAGTAGGTTTGTTCCTTCCTACCAGGGAAGAAGCATAAGTCAGGAGGGTGACAAATCTCCAATGTATAAGCTAGCTGAGCTGTTGTAGGCAGATGTCTATTGGTCCTACTCCATCTAAAACAACAACAAAAAAAAAAAGCACTGTACGATGTGATTGATGTGAAAAACTAACAAGTGTTAACCATGAGGAAGCTAAACTTCTGGTTTCTAGTCAAAAGCTGCTAATTTTGTACCTGCAGTTGGCTGCTCTTGGAAGAATGGCCCAGGTAGCCCACATCTGTCTAACCATTTGCTTTAGTACATCTGGCTTGTTTTTTTAATTATTGACTTTCTCCCTGCCTTTTTTTTTTCTCTGTCTCAGTAATTTTAAAATAAGGACAAGAAATTATACCGGCCTCAAATGGGAACATTAGAGCAATGAATGAGTTCATTCCCAGAACATAAGCAATTTAAAAAAAATATATGTTCAAGTACCTACTTGGGAGAGGACAGGAATGAAATTCAGAGAAGTACAGTATCAAGAAGTATTTTTGCTGCTAAGGTAAAACTATACACATCTACTGAAGACATAAAGTCAATGCACTGATTCTTATACCAGTTTCCAAGTATTTAGCAGATATTTCACCTTCCTGGCCAAAATGATGTTATCTGGAATTTGCCTTCCTTCTGAGGCTGCCCAGTACAGTTCTTGGTAAAAGAACTGGTTTAACAGCACCAAGAGCACAGAGATGACATTGATCCTTCAAAAAGTGCTTTAACAAGTGTTGTTAGAGCTACTTAGAAATTTCTAAGCAATAAACAGCACATTTTCCCGAGAGCCAAAGATTCCCTTTTTCTGTGCTCATTCAACAGAAACCTGAAGGGTTTTCACCCAAGCAATACCGGTCCCTCAAGCTACATGGCTTGACAAAATCTTCTCTGAAGCAAAAAGTTTGGTCCCAACTAAAACAATTAACCAAAAAGATATGAAAAAGGAACCACCTCTGCCACTGTCACTGTCTGAAGGTCCCTTACGAAGTGCCCTGCAATATTAAACACTTCCAGGGAAGGCTGTGAAGATTCCTATCAGATATTTCTATTAATTATGCCATCATCAGGGGTCTTGGTGAGATGGGGCTCAGTTACACTAGCTTCTGTAGCATTGCTTGAAGAGCAGTCTGGTGCCAAAATCTTGCAAAATAAGCAGAGTCAAGAAGAGCGAGAGAGGAAGTTATTCTTGTTTTCTACTGGAAGACTTGAGAGGCAAAATTATTAAAGGGCTTCTGCAAAGGGTTGCAAAAACATCTATCTTCAAGCTGAGAGAACAGAGTCCAGGCATCTTTGGTCTCTTTGGCTATTTGTCCTCAATACCAAGCTAGCCAAGCTTTTTAGAGTATTTTTGCTCAAATCAGAGAGAAAATTTCCTCTCTTATCTCTGTACTACAGCCTGAAGTCTTCATACAATATGTGAAAGTGTCTGACAACAGTGCTTCAGCCGCAACAGAGACTGCTCACCATCACAGGCACAGAGGCTTTATCACACCAACCCTACTTCCACACCAGCCACAGCCTCATCTAAAAGCCTTCTGCAGGGTGGAACGGCCATCTCAGTGTTCAGGAGGACTGGAGCAGCAAAGGAAAGGTTTATTAACTGATTCTGTGCTAATCCTGCCAGTAAATGTGAAATACAGAGGAATCAGTACCAGTAATTTTGTCTCCTCTTTATAGTTATTGTTCTCAGGGCAGCCTGAAATTTGATCTTCCAAATTGGATCATAAATTGGCCACCGATTCATCCTCACAAAAATTACTAATTTTTTCCCCGTTTTTTTTCTTTTTTCTTTTAGTACAACTTGGGATTTATCACATTTCACAGCTGCAAATTTTTACTGAAATTTGAGTTATAACAACCTATTTTCACAGAACCATACTAAAAATTGGATTCTTTTCTCCTTTATCAGAATGCTTTAAGCAACTATACCCAGGACATCTACAGGAGAATACCTAATTTGTTCCTTGATGCAAATCCAGTCATTCATTTTCTACATCTATATTTTCTACATCTACTCAAAAGTGACATGCTAGCCCTAGAGCAGAATGAAGGTCCACGTGGTATCGAGAGAACTGTGCTTGACCAAACATTAACATCTCACTTGACCAGATCCAACATAAATATGATTAAAGTGGCCTTTTGTTTTAAACTAATAACACAAGTAGTTCATATGCATTGTAACCCTCTCTATTCTCATTAAATCAAGACACAAAATATGCAGGAAACGTATTTCACAAACAGAAATGTCACACTTGGGGATGAAACAATTTACTGCTGGCACCTGCAGAGAGACACTTTTCTCTCCAATTAAGTCTCCCTTAATGCTGCCGTAACTGAATCCTGGAGATGTGCTTTGTTTTACAAGAGAGTGGTGTCCTTGGCAACATTCAAAGTGGGGGAGATGACAACAGGATGGATGATAGAATGGAAACCAAGAGAGAGAACAGGCCAGACTGACCCAATATGACATTGGACGCTTAACTAGGAAGCAATGTGGAGATGCTGGCACCTCCTGAGGGCTAGAATATCCTTCTGTTGACCACACAGACCTAATTCAGGTCTCCAACTTCAGTGCCTATGTCAACTACGAGAAAATCAGGCCAAAAAACCTCTCTATGTGCATAAAAAGAAGTCACTAGCAGGATGACAGGAACTTCAGTCCACTGGATTTTTCCTGTGCGGGTGGTGAGGCAGTGGCCCAGGTTGCCCAGAGAAGCTGTGGATGCCCCATCCCTGGAGGGGTTCAAGGCCAGGCTGGATGAGGCTTTGGGCAACCTGGGCTAGGGGGAGGTGTCCCTGCCCATGGCAGGGGGTTGGAACTCGGTGATTTTTAAGGTCCTTTCCAACCCAAACCATTCTGTGATCCTATGGGCCAGCAATGCGCCCTCGTAGGACAGAAGGCAACCAGCATCATGGACTGCATTAGGAGGAACATCACCAGCAGGTCAAAGGAGGCGATCCTTCTCCTTCACTCAGGGTTGGTGACAGACACCTGGAGTACTGTGTCCAGCTCTCCTCACTGTCTCCTAGTGTCTACCAGCTCCAACAGCTCTCCACTTACAGTTGTGGGTAGTTTTTCCATCACTTATACCTATACCTATACCCAATTAGATTTTCCCCAACACTTCTGTTCACTGTGCTGAAGAAACTATCACTTGGGACAAGCCAAGAAGCCTAACAAATAAAATGTCTCCCTTATCTAAGAAGGTCTTTATCCTTCTCAGAAAAGGGGATATTCACTGTTGTGCATAAATGCTATTGACAGAAAAACTTTACAGCCAAAGAAAGATGTTACAACTGTGATGAAGCCTGATGTTTCAAAACATTAAAAATGTAATTTCAATAATTCATAAGTTCCAAGGAACAAGTTTTAATGTTTTTTACAAAATTGGTGGTAGTTATGCCTCACAAAAGCAATAATTGATATGATAAAAGACGTTGCTTTCAGTGGAGTGCTTGAAAATGAGATGAGATCCACCGAGACAAAAAGAATAAAATTATTATATGGCAATGAAAGTGTATCTAAGTGGTTATTTACTATTAAAAACTTCAATACTAATGACAGAATGAAAAAATTAAATTCAGAGTGAGAGGCTTGCTAGACTCTACAACAGTATCCCCCCTCTGAGGCTCCCTTTGCCAACATGTGTTAATATTCTGCTTTTTTACATGTGTTGGTAGACTGGGATGCAAAACAGGTTTCTACAGGGACAACAGCACTGAACAGAGATGCTGTGCCCAAAAGGACAGCTTCAGAACAACTCTTGCAGAACTCTGTGGGAGATAACCACCTACATCAGGTATCACCCACCCTCTCCAAGGGCACGGCCCAGTCTTGGCACCATGGTCAGTGTCTCCCAGCCCTTCCAAGTGTACCCTCGTGGCAGGCACATCCCAAAGAAAAGCACAACCCAGGGAGATAATTGCTCCAGCCACAAAACCACCCAGGCCCCACAACCACATGAGTGACAAGTGCAGTATGAAGACTGTTTATTTTGAACACAAGGCACACAGAGGCCAGCCGAGGTGACTGATTCTTCTCCCGTTTCCCCTGCATACAGATGCATTCACACTCTAGATAGTGCGAAAAGCAACAAACTTGCTCGCTTGCACTGTTACTTGGGGTGAATGGTTCTATTTCTGAAGCTTCCCATGGCCCGAGCAGCCTCACGGAGACTCTGCATGGCACAGAGCACCGATGGGTTTGGGGGAAACTGAGGCACACATCACCCAAGTGACAAAATCATCCTCAGCTCAGCTGAGAGAAGAGCAGCGTGGAAGAAGGCACATAATCCTTGTGCTAGGGCGGGATGGCAAGTGGAGAAAGAGACCAATGGACTGTACTTCGATAGCCCGTGCTCCTCGCATCTCCTTACCAGGGCTGAGGAGCATCTTCACACATCCTATCCAAGCTCCAGGAAAGCAACAGTGCAGCACCCATTCCACCCTGCTCCGGCAAGCTGCATGTTAGCAAAAACTTCAGTTAATAGATTTTTCTTTCTGCTCCTGCCTTTTCTTCTTTGTTCCCACTAACAAGTTATGGGAAGGGCAAGGGAGCATAATTCACAGGATGACTTTCTCCTGCAGTCCTGAGAGCTGTTCTACCAGTGAAACCTTATCGTACAATTTCCAGTCCACTGTGCCACATCACAGTTTGAGAGAGTGATAAAGAAGTGCAGGTCTCAAGGAGAGAGACCTTGTATTTACGTTACTAAATCTGAGGCTGGTTTATTCTTGTTTTTATTTTTCCAATTCACTTGCTTCCACCTCCTCCACCTCCCATTGCGAGCACTGTGCTTGGCTGTCAGCTCCATGGGGCCGACAGCCCTGAGTCTGGGCAGTTTTCACACCAAATAGCAACACACTGAGAATGAGAACGCTGTTCCTGAGTCAGCATCTGTTTTCTGTGTCAGGCCCTCCCGGAGCTTCTCACCAGGGCACAGATTGGAAATTCTGTCATCCCAGTCCCCATTATTATAAAGAAGTGTCAGAAAGTGGAAGGCCAATTCCAAGTCAGGTGAAGAGAAAAATTAGCTGCTCTGAGTGATTTATCATCTCAGACCACTGGTGTAATCATCTCCAAATTCAATTACAGCTAATTAAAAATAATTTTTTCTTCTGAGTTGAGCACCTACCGTTCCACATTACAGTTAAATCCTGCTCTAACAATGACTGTAAAAACCAACACTAAGGAAAGCTGCAAGGTTTGCTACTGATGTACTGCTAGGGTTATACCATAATATATTTAGTTGGTAACCCACTGGCAGACTGGGTTACAGTCCCGAATATCCTAATCTGTCTCTTGCCTTTCCTATCCCCCCAGTTGATGTGCGATTGCCTGGGAGAAGCAGCGCCTGAGAAACCACTGCTGCACTTCACACACAGCTTCCCTTGCAATGACATTATCTCAGTTGTAAAGAGTGGCATTCTGGCTCCTGTCCACTCTTTTTTTTTTTTGGTCTAGCACCAGCAGACATATGAAGATATTATTATTAGTACGCACTTAGTCCGAGGTCAAGCATTTGGTCTGGATAAAAATGCTCTGTACAGTCAGCAATCTTCCCATCACCTTTGGGATGCATGCAAAGCTGCTTGTTAGAATAATAATAATAGAGGTAGTAACTTGGAGCCATAGGCTCAAGTCTGGAAAAAAGGATTTTAAAAGCCAAGCATGTCTTTTGCTCGTAGAGCATTCAGTAAGATTAGATCTCATCCAGTTGTCAGGAGTTAGATATTCATATTCTTCTATTAATCACCGTAAAACAAAGGCTCAGGAAGCAGCTACATGACATAAAGCACCTCCCTCCGCTTACTTCCCCATGGCAATAAACACTTAACTCCTGGGACTCTTTATTAGCAGTTCTTTTATCATGTTATCTGGATAATAAACCAACTGCTTACACAGCTTTTACTAACAAGATCAACGACAGGATTTGCAGTAGCAGAACAAAGTTGCTGCTTGCTTGCAAACTGCCAAGGTCAACACAAGCCAGAACACCAGCCACAGCAAATATAGCGCACACAGGAAGGACATGGTTCAGGAGGGAAAACAATTTTCTGATGCTTTCACCCTCAACCAAAGCAAGACTTGCCAATGACTGACTCTATTGCAATAGTTGAAAACAGATTGAATAGTTGAAAGTGGATGTGCCATCACACAGGCTTTAGAACGGAGGCCAGCGATCATTTTCAGAGCACAGCACACCCTCTGTGTTCATCAGGGCACAGAAATGCATGTCAAAAATATGGTTTGCCTATAAGGATTCATTGCTCTCTGATTCTTCATCTCTTGTAGAGACCAGAATGTGATACTCCGAAGAAAAACAGAAAACCTGACTAGACCTCCAACCCAAGAAAATAAACCCTTCACAGGGGAAGAAATTTCCTCTGGCTCATGCAGAGAGCAGTCAAGCCATGTTGCACATGATGTAATTATCCACATTTTTATTACCTTTTGTGTCTTAATTACTATTACAGTACTCTTGGCAAACCATCACTCAACAGCTTACAATCGCAGCCTTTGACTGCGTTATTTCATTCATTAGATTACAAAAGCAGCCAAAGAAAGCTGCAACACAGATGCTGGGTTCTGTCCAGGTCCAGTCCTCTAAGCTCACACAGCTGACTGCATGGGCAGGTCTATTGACTCATTTTCAATGAATTGCCCTTCAATTAGGCCACACTACATTTTCTTGGCACATTTCTACAACAGCTGAGAAACTCCAAGTATCAGTCCCTGGGTAGATGCTGAGCTCTTTTTTTTTTTTTTTTTTAAGAAAGTTACTGCACAATTTCAACATCCTGGGTCTTCAGAGCAAACTTCATCACAAAAGAGAGACAGAAGTAGTTTAAAAGTAAAGAGTCATAGTAAGCCTAATTTGGTATGATTTTTACATCTTCTGTTCAGGTTGTCGTGCTTCAAGCAAGGCTCTGACCAAAGCTCTTCTGCTGTCAGGGCACTCGTAGCATTCCTCTCTGGTGTAGGCTCTCTGGAAGCTAGTAATGGAGCTGATGTCCTGTACCAGAGCCGTGGGATAGCAATTGATGGGGGCTAGGTCCTTGTCACTGACTTTCACAGAGCTTGTAGAAATGCTAAGGATTTCAGATCTCTTTCCTGCATTGTGTTCCAAATCATGTAATCCTGATAAGGATTAACAGAAAACTGAAATAAAAATTAACAAGAAAAATTGCCTTTCTCAAATTACATACAAGCCAACATTGTATAAATTAAAATAGAATAGACTATTTCAGTTGGAAGGGACCATCATCTAGTCCAGCTGCCTGACCATTTCAGAGCTGACCAAGCTGAAGCATGTTGTTAAGGGCATTGTCCAAATGCCTCTGAAACACTGACAGGCTTGGGGCATGGACCACCCCTCTAGGAAGCCTGTTCCAGTGCTTGACTACCCTCTTGACAAAGAAGTCATGTCCAGTCTAAACCTCCCATGGCACACCTTTGAGCCACAAATTGCCATTTTATCACTAAAAGCAGCACAATTCTCTCAAAACACTTGACAGTCTCTGGCACGTAGGGTCAGATGAGCTCTTCTCCTGGATTCATACTCATTCACTCATCCTCCATTTACTGCCAGTTTATTGTGGCAACAAAAAAAGCAATAAAAGAATTTCAGTCAATGCCACTGCAGTACAAAAAGCATCACAAAATTAACTTGAGTCAGAAATATCATATTTCTGGAGTACAATGAGAGGGAAGATGGTACCTGGCTGCATCTTGCTTACAAAGTGTATATAACAGTCTCGTCAAGAGCCCTAGCAGTGGTGAGGTAAGGTAATTCGGAAGACACAGGGTCAGAATTTTGCAATATATTAAGATCCCATGGCTAAACCTTTCACCAAGTTTCACCTTTTACTACAAGCCTCTTGGTGTGCATCTGATGCTGCCATTGAGATTTACAACACTCCTTGATGAGGGTATCTCATTTTGGATGAAGGGGTCACTTCATTGTGTACTGCACCTCAGAAATAGCTGCTTCTTCCACTCTCTACCCATCTTCAAAGCATGATGGAAAGCTTTCTGCTTTCCGCACAGAAAATATTTTCATAGCAGAAATGGTCCTGTAAAATCAAATCACAAAATTATTTCATTCTTTGTTCCAAACTGTGTTTAACTAGGGTATAATTTTCCTTTCCAGCAAACATACAGGCCACCATCACTGCTCTGCTGATTGGGTTGAAAACTACAAGAATTTAGACTTCGATTGATTTCTGAGATGCATTGTTGGAACAGAGATTCACTTGTAAATAGGGAAATTAAAAAAAAAATTCTTAATAAATAGTTGCAAAAACAATCTGCAGTTACTGGTCTGTTGACAAGCTCCAAGTGATTGATTATGGATGTATGGCAATGGCAGTTCATCTTAAGAGTTTCCACAGAGACACAAATCAACTTTAATTAAAAGATGTTATGAAAAATCACTTGTTGAGATATGACTTCGTTAATAAAACAGGGACAAATTACATGGTGGATTTAATTGAGGAGAAAGTGCTTTATCATGCTTAATTCAGTTCTTCTGTTCAGTGTATTTTGGAGGATCATCATTTTAGCAATAGCACAGAATTTATACAAAGCAAGTTTTCTGTTTTTTGCACTTTAAGAAGCTTGAATATACCAGAAGGTGTCATTCTAGGTGAGTTTTTAGCTGTTTTTTCCCCTGTTGGTACTTTTAGATTGCTAACAGGACATACACCAGGGAGGAACCCCAGGCTCTGAGAAAAGTGGTTTTACCCTGGCCGGCAGAAAAACATAACAACCGCTCGCTCACTGCCCCTCCCTCCCTGGGATGAGGGAGAGTTAAAAGGGCAAAGGGAAAAGAGAATTGTGGGTTGAGATTAGAACAATAATAAAAAAATAACTACACCAATATTGAAAATAATAATAATTACTATAATTATAGTAATACATACAAAGAGATACACAATGACACTGCTCACCACCCAATAACCAAGGCTCAGCCTGTTCCCAGCTAATAATCCTGAAGCAGGGAGAGTCCTGAAACTGCAATTCCAGAACAAAGAGCCTGAGTGCCTGAGAGACTGAGACAAACCTGAGAGAGCAGTAACCTGGAGGGAAACAACCCAGAGCAAGAGAGAGCACTCCCCTAGAGATCGTTCACCTATACACTGGCCATGCTGTGCACAGGATGGAATAGACCATCGGCCAGTTTGGGTCTCAGTCCTAAACCCAAGGTCGAATCCTGGGCTAGTAACTGGGGCTGTGTTCCCTCCCAGCTTCTCCTGCCCCTGCAGACACGGGCACAGCAGAGAAGCTGGAAAGTCCTTGAGTGTCCTGGCAGCAGCTCTGCCCATCAGTGTGTGACCAGCTTCTCCTCAGCACAAACCCAAACACAGCCTCAAACCAGCTACTATGAAGAAAGGTAACTGTCGCAGCAGTGGGATGGCTGATACTGAAAAAAAAACTGGTTCAGTAGAGGAACTGCAACAGTAAGCGGTATTAAAAGAGCAGCGATGTCAGTATCTTAATGTCTAGACATACCAGCACCCGGGATCAGAAGACATGTGAGTTAGTAAACCAGAATCGTTAAATCAAAGCTGTTAATTTCTGCTTGTCTCCTCACTTTTCCCCACATAGAGAGGGCTCTGCCAATGTTCCTCATCTGTCCTCATCTTCCAGAGCCAGGACTGAACACAGCTCAGGCTCTCTTGCTTCCACAGTCTTTTGAAAATTGCAGGAGTTGCAAGACCTGCTATTTGGCAGCAACAGACAGACCTGTATTAGAGCCACAGTAAGGGAGAAAAAAAAAAGAAGCCCTAACCAGCATATGATTCTCTTTTATGGGAGGCCGTCACTTTGAATTCACTGTTAAACAGTAAAAACCATGATACAAACAGATACCGCAGACCTTTGTATCTCTGAAAGTTTTGTCACTGCAAGCACTACTAATCACTATTTCAACACAAAGACAATCTCCTCTTTGAGTAGAACAGGACACCAGCTCTTACTCTTACTTCTCCAACAATCTTACATCCTTCCTTTAACCGTGTTTGTTTAATTATTTGTTTGATCTAACCAAAGTTTGCTACATAAACTGAGACCCAGGAAGGAGTAATTTCATTGAATTTCACTCCTCTTAGTGTGGGCAGTAAGCTCCAGCTGCTCAGCTGGCATGGTGAAGCTGGCTTTTGGGTCCCAGCATCCTTCTAGACTTCCACTATCAGTAAATGGAGAGATGGGCACCACCAGAAGAAATCCATCCCACTCTAAGTTATCTGATATATCCTGGTGTCCTCAATCCATTTGGTTTAGTTTGCAGAGAAACTGCAGCACTTGCTTTCAGAGGGCTTGCTTTTAGCTGGGTGCTATTCTGGCTTTGTGTCATATCAAGGGGGCAAAATACCACATGTAGGGAGTAACTGGGACTCCTTGCTTGCACGTGAGGTTGCTCAGGAAGGCCAAAAACCAGCTGCTTGATTTACAACTGCCACTATGACATTGTACAGTTGGGAGGAGAGTCAAAAAAATGCTTGAGCAGAGTATGACAACAGCAAGAGACAAATTTCCTACATTTCTGTATTTTTTTTTCCCAATACAGGCACTTCTTCTAGAGTAACTCTTTGGACTTTAATAGTCCAAAAGCGCCACCAGGCAACATGGGAGAGAACAGGATGTTTTGCACTAGCTATCAAAGATCAAATTAAACTCAGGGTCGAGATTGCTGGAACGAGCAGAGTTCTTTTGAATGACTATAACTGGAGACAAAAAAAATAAAAAAAAAAAAAAAAAGTCTGACCTAAACTGAACTCAGCTTGCTGACTGGCATGACAGCTTCATCCAGGCCTTTAAATCATTTTTCTGGATCCTCCTACTTGTGTCCCCCAAGCAGTCCTTCACTTTCCCCATTTTCTTCCCTATGTACCAAGGGGTCTGATGCTTCATGCGTCTCCAGCTCCTCTGTGCTGCTTCCCAGGAGCTGGCTTCTCCAGATGCTAAACTGGTTCTTCCTCAGTGACCGGCCGGACTTCAGATGGTGTACTTCTCAGCTGTTAGTCAATCACATTCAGCAAGAGTTTTCTTTTCAAGATATGACTTAGATCAAGTAACCTTTGTTTTCAGTAGTGCTGTGTCATAAATTTAGGTAATTACTCCTGTAAATCTGTCAGAGCTCCAAGTAATTATCTGATTTAGAACATTTAAAATAAAAGGCAGGAAAATTCCACTCTCTTGTATGAATTGCTTGGAGGAACTGGTCTAGGGGATACGGGCACACTGAAAAAGTCTATTCTATTGGGTGAGCTGGGTCAGCCATCAAAAATGTCCATGAATATATGGTCATCTTAAGATGAGTTTTCTTTGTCTGCATTCATCCTCCTTTTCTGTTCCAACTCCACCATGTAAGAACGGTTATTGCAAGGAGTAACATTTCTGCCTTCAGCTATCTAGTGGAAGGTTAAAGGGAAGACAAACCCAGACTGTCCTCAGAGGTGCACACTGAAAGGACAAAACACAAAAGATGCAACTGTGGCAAGAGGAATTTCTGAAGGACACAAAGGAACAGATTTCTGGAGGACACGAAGGAACAGCTTTTTCAACATGAGACTGGTGCAGCACTGGGACAAGCGCCTGGAGTGGTTGTTAAATCTCTGTCCTTGGGGATTTTCAGTACTCAGCTGATGAAGACCCCAAGCCACATCATCTGACTTTGAAGTGAATCCTGCTTGGGGTAGAGGTTGGACTAGAGTCCTCGAGAGATCTCTTCCAAACTAAATGGTTCTATAATTCTAGCAAGCAGAAACAATTCTATAATTCTGTATTTCTGACAATCTAGCCAAGTAGAGGCAAGGTTAACTCCAGCAAGATCACTTCCCCCTGTCGAGATGAAACCACATGAAACCTAGTGCTGGGATCACAGCAGCTCCTTCAGCATCAAGTGGGTATAACTGAGATAAAGCTAATGTTGAATCAGAATTTATTGTATTTATTAAAATTATTTGTTATTTAAGTCTAATATTTTAGGCTTAAAGGCATTGTCCTCTTAAATTGCTAGAAAATGAGGAAGAATGACTAAAAAAGCTTTAAAACAAATTACATACACAAACACATTCTTTCCCCCCCCCTCTGGTGTTATATCACTCAGAGAGAACAACACCTGGGCTCAAATCTCAGTGCAAATGCAGCATCTGACACCACCGAAAGCTTGTCTTCAATAGCCAAGCCTGCTCTTGCAGGAAGGCTGCTTTCTCTCCTGATCGACCATGGAAGCGCCGTGCCTAGCTCTGCACTAGCATCCACACATCTTTCAAAACGTCCCTGTTTTTCACAAGGCAGATGTACTGTTTCCCAGCCAGTTCTACCCGAGAGAGTCCCTCCACCTCCCTCCATCTGCTCCCCAGGCCTACGCAGGCAACAAACTGTGCAACTTGGTAATGATAATCTTGGCTTTATGCCTTCGCAGAAAAAAGAAAACAGAAAACCACACACAGCAAACCGAAGTCCTCCACTTCAGCTAGTTTTAGGATCTATAATTAGCTTCTATTGAAATACATGAACATAAGACTTGAGATATTTTGGATAAAGTTTGAGTGATGATCCTAAAGAGAGCACAGGAATATTTCAGAGCCACAAATGTTCCAAAGCTTCCTTATGGCCTTTTGTAATTTGTAACAAACTTCTAATATCGGAGGCATGCCTTCAGTAAGAACAGAAACAGAATGCTTGCTAGGGCTGCTGGAAAGCCAGGATACAATTTCCATTGGAATTTTACCTTTCCCTTCCCCACAGTGAAAAATTTTAATGTTTCTCCAGAACAGCAAATTCCAATACCTTTGATGGTTGGACAGACCTCAAGGTCTTCATTCAAATTAGATGAACATGTGAAGTAAGAACAGCCCTCAGGCACAAAACATTTTAAATTCAAATTTTAAATACCTCCGAATTTTGAAAGAGATTCAAAGTTCAGGGGCTGTCTGTTACAGGAGAGAAGAACAAAACTGACATCAGAGTCAAAATACAAGTTTGATATTATAGAAGATGAGCACTCTAACATCTGAAAGTTTTAATAGTAGGTTAACTGTAAATTACAAAGTATCTGAATCAGAAAGATTTAGCCTTATTTTTTTCTACAGAATCTCAATTAAAAATAATTTCTGCTTCCGCTGTGTTCTCCTGAATTTCACCATGCCTAATTTCAATTGAATGTTTTTCTGTAATCAATTATTTAATCCCTATTCCACTTTCCACTCCAACACCATTTTATGAAGGTTTTCACTAAACAATCCTGCAACACAAGCACAACCTCCCCACATATCTGGATGAACGGTGGGGGAAGCAGAAGCTCTAACAATTAGACATTATTGTTAAACAACATAACACTAATGAGAACAGTTGTTCAAAACAGGAACAGCATTGTTAGAGGGAAACCATCACCCCGAAAAACAGAGCAATCAAAAGAACTGACATTCAAAGATATGTTAGCAACAACTAACTGTAACCTTATAGCCTCTTATCCACGCTGGAGTAAATAGATAATTGCTCATGCATAAACATAAGAAGGGCTTAAGAATCAATAAATACAAGGATTAAACTTTGAGAACATCCACAAACAAGAGAAAATAAAAATACTATAGGCACCTCTTCAGAAGCGAGTATACAGTTGCCCAGAGAAGCTGTGGATGCCCCATCCCTGGAGGGGTTCAAGGCCAGGCTGGATGAGGCTTTGAGCAACCTGGGCTAGTGGGAGGTGTCCCTGCCCATGGCAGGGGGGTGGAACTCGATGATCTCTAAGGTCCCTTCCAACCCAAACCATTCTGTGATTAAGCTGTGACCTCTTGTGCTTACAGCCCAGTTCTGCAAAGCCTCTATCACTGAAAGCTAAAGATCCACTAGATTTCTGCCTCCACCTGATTTAAATCACAGGGGAAGTACTTGGCAAAATGGTAACACCCAAACTAATCACCTCTTCTTGAGGCTCACCTGTGCAGCCAAACGTGTCTGAGCCAGGCTGATGCAGGTCAGATGTAGACAAGCTGTAACTTACTTCTCCGACTCAAAATGCTTCTCGTTCACGGACTTTACTAAACTAATTCCTTACTCAGTTTCTGTGAATCTTTGTTTTTAAACTCTTTTAGGCATGGATGGATTTCTCCATCACCAGAACTGTTGTTAATATAAGTGAATCCAAAGTGAGGTCTGCTGGGTGCTATTTAAAGTATCTGTCAGAACTCAAGTAAGACTTTGCTAGACCTGTCCACTGCAGATTTTCTTGCACCTTCTTTTGAAATATCCAGTATGACCTGAATAGATCTAGTCTAAAAAACAGCAGGATTTTATCCTTCCGGTACTCCAAATTATGGAATTACCTCCAGCAGCTGAACTCTAAACCCTGCAGTAGAGCCTGGATCAGTCAATCCAATTCTGAGCTTGCCATGATCCAGGGTTGTGGTGCAAATATACAATACAGTTGCCATGTATGTGGTGGTAGCAATGCTGAGGACTGAAAAAAAATGACCAGGAGAGCAGCCACAGAACCCATACAGTTGTTCTTACCATATGCACGTACAGGACCGCAAACCTACAGCTGACTTCAGCCTGATTTTTCAATCCAAACATGAACCGTTTTCAATTATTTTGTAGTTTCTGCAGATCTCAAGAAACTTATTTTTTTCACACAGCCTGAATACAAATCCCGAACAAGTTTGTAAGCTGCTGGACTGGAATTGATTCAAATCCCAGTGTAACAAATGCAACTAGGCTTGAATTCCTGCAGGAGCTCGGGACAGACATCCTCTTACATTGGCTCTGAGCAAATACCCCAGCATTCCTTTTTTTAGCAGAAATACTTAGAAGAAATTAGTTTCCAGATCTCCTGGGTGCATAGTTGAGGCTCCAAAGCCTATATCTGTACACACACAAGTATGTTACTCATGCCAGAGCTGCTCATCCAATCAAGGAACGGAAATGCTACTACTGTTTGTGGTTCATTTACCCAAATGCTCCCGAATACCGCAACGGAAATTTAGAATACTTGGGACCACTACGATAGTGAAAACATTCAAAAAATGCATGATTAAAATTCTAACATTATACTAAAAATCTTGTGCTGCTCTCAGAGGGTCCCCAAAAAAACCCACCAAACCAACCAAAAACCAACAACCAATCCTATATCAAATAGGCTCCAAAACACCTGGAACTGTCACTGGACAAAAAAAACCCAGTTTTTGGATAAGAAGTGGATGAGGATGTGTAAAAAAATAGAATTTTACTAATCCATTATTGAGAATATTATATTAATATTAAGATCTTATATTAAATTACATTTTAACTTCAAGTAGCCAAACAAATTTGCTACAATATGGAGTAAAAGGCAACATTTTGTTTAAAGTTTCTCTTACTGATGGCTAGGAGAACATGAGGAGGCTCAGCTCTCTAAACAAGCGCCTGGAAAAAAAAGAAACTATGAATCATGAGCTCGCCCTAGTGTCTGAAAATAAAACTGCAGCGAGGAACTAACAAATCCTTCATGTTACACTTGGCATTTTCATAAATCATTTTAGTTGTTTACTTTTTCCATATTAAAGCCAAAAAAATCTTCACCTACACTCTGATTTTATTTTAGTATTTAACAAGTGCTTACTCATCTGGACCTCCCATTTTACAACAAGTTGAACATATTCCAATGTTTTGATGTGCATTTTGAAGTCAGTTAATCAATTAAGGTCGAAGCAGTAAATTAGTGTTTAGTTTGCAATCGCAGCATTTATCATGGAGCATCCCTAGTAAATTGATAGTTAAGATTTTACTCTATAGCTTCAGCATAAGCCACAAGGCAGAAGAAAGGGAAAAAAAGCAATAGCTAATAATCTGAAACATTTCATTATAAAAAATTCCCAATTCATTCATGACCTGGTTTACAGTAACTAGTCCACTTACATACATACAGTCTGCATGCAGCTACATCCCGTCTTTTTAATTTTTCCTCCTCTTCCTGCCTTTTTTATTTTTGATCCCCAATAAAACAATAACTTTCAAGCATAGTGTTTGATGCCATTGATGATGATGCACTCCAGCTTACAGGAAAAAAAAAAGAATAAACCAACACAGGGTTTTTGCAAAGCAATACCCATCACCTGCAAATTGGCAAGGAACAGGACAGAAAGGATCACGAGGAGTGGGATGGCACACGCTTCTCTTTCGACAGAAGTGTGCAGTGGGCTGCAAATTGTGGGAGATAAGGAGAGGAAGGAGACACCAAGCCTTTGAAAACTGCAAAACAAGCTTTTGAAAACTACAGGAGGAAAATGTTCTCAGGGATGGATGCAAAACCTTCTGCAGTTTGCTCAGTGCTGAGGAAAAAAACCCATCAGTGAGTGTGATGTCCATAGCAAGTGAATTGCTTAATAGTTAGAAGCTCGTTCCACATTTTAGGGGAAGAAAAAAGTGTTTTGCAGCACACAGAGCGTTGTTCTCAAGCAATCACCCTGCAGAGATGGGAGGAAATATTGTCATTCCCCTGCGACAGAACCGTGCTCCAAAGATGAGCAGTTATTTATGATATGTTCCCTTAGAAAAAGGGACAATAGGGTGACACCAAGAAGAAAACTGCTTTACTGTGCCAACGCGTCAGTGTCACCGTGTGTTAAAATAAACAAAAAACAGAATAGCAACGATTTGGTATGAGATGGTCTTGATCAATTAATACCTGAAGTCAAAACCCACAGCAAACACAGAGCAGGAGGAAAAGCCTGAGCTGGACTGAGAAATTTGAGGGAAAAACTAAAGGAAATACAGCACTTCTGTTTATTCGGAAGAGCTTTGAAGATGTCTGAAAGGATGGTATAGTGCCCTTCTGGTTGCTCCATCTTCTTCTGAACTCCTTCCTCAAATCCCCTCCCAAATTTAAAAAAAAAAATAGAAAAAGAAAGAAAAGGGATTTAAATCTCAACTCACAGTCCCATATTTCAATCTCAATTAGAAAACCCGCTTTCTGCAAGAAGTGACTGCTTGAGGGCAAAGGTTTTAGAGAGTAAATATAAGACCAAGGCTGTTCTGGAGAGGAAGCCTACAGGATCTATAAAAGCAAGCAAAAGCGAACTAGGTTCAAGGCAACAATTTATTTTACTGACAATAATATGCACAGAAATATGAAACATCTCCTGTATTCTTTTGATTCATATTCTTGCATTAAACAGATGTTGTATCTGAAGGAAAAAAAAAAAACCCTTAAAAGATAAAAAGGGTGTTTGAAAACTGACTTGACAGTCAGAGCATGTATTTCGTTCCTGTAATTTTATTCCGCATTTTGTTTATTTCTCAGTCTATGTGCCAAAGCATATTATTGTTTACTAATGGTCTGGAGTTAATTATTTTCCTGACAACAGTGCCAATTCCTATTTCAATAATGAAATATACTCTTCATTTCCACACAGTCATATTGGTGTTATTAGAGATAATTCAGAAGCAGTGAAATCTTCCCAAAAAGGCTTATCAGTTTCTCTGGATCTTTGAGAGGCAGAACATTGTAGAAAAAGATTATGTGAGCCACCAAACTCACAGCGCTTCTGTTAAGGTCTGTAGAGTAGATGACTGGGCACTGGCTTGAGGTTTAATTAACTGAACAGACCATGAAAAACTACCGGACACAACATTAGAAACTGCTGAAAATAAACAACAGAGTGAAAACCTGAAGAAAATGATACATAGCACTGTGAAGGATGGCTGGATTTCACAGATGATAATGGGGGAGTTATGTGAGAGATGGCCAAGTTCCAGAGGTAGTTGGAGGGACCATTTGGGGTCCCTATGAGGCCAACAGGACCCTAGTAACGTCATACACATAAGGCCCAGATGATGTAGGTAATAGTATCAGAAATACCAAATTTGAGCAACCTGGGCTAGTGGGAGGTGTCCCTGCCCATGGCAGGGTGGTTGGAACCCAATGATCTTGAAGGTCCCTTCCAACCCAAACCATTCTGTGATTCTATGATACAGTAAAACCATGACCAACACGGAAAAGGTAACTAAGGATGGGTTGTTCATTTAGTAATTTAGGGTCTCAGCTGACAACTTGTTAGAGTCCTTGGGCAAAGCCCAGGAATGGCTCTTAGATGAAAGAGCTGGTGATAGTATTTGCCAACATAGCTTGTGAATTCAGGGAGGCAAGGCGTGCAAATGTCTTTTCACTAGTGAACTTACATCCAGATCTGATGGTGAAAGGTAAAAAGCACTGGGACCTTTATGTTCTTGTTGGTGTTCCCATGGGTGCTGTTAGGAGCTCACACACACTGTCTTAGGGTACTCTAAGATGCTCTGTGCTTATTCCATCAGCTGCCCTCTTCTGCTGCCATTCTTCTGCTGGTGGAATCCCAGAAGAGGAAATCCCTAATGAATACCTGAATGTGCCTTGGCAGGAAAAGCACCCTCACTGCTTCCTGTTGCTTAATCCCAGGAAGAATGCATAGATTTGTTAGACGGATCTGATGCCCTCCCTATAGTGGAGTGATTTGAGTTCAGAATGGCACATTGGTCCCAGCAGTCCCTTAACTCCCGTCCAGAAATAGGTATCAGCAGCTTCATTTCTTGCAGTGCGTGAACTGCTAGTAGAGATGAGATATCTGCGCCTTTTGGACACAAAGAGCAGACTCATTCTAATTATTTCACTTTGGGGATGGTGACAGGTGGACTCAGCAAAGGAAGAATGGTCATTACCAAAGCACTTCTATGCAGGAAAGTAGCGATAGCTCCTATGAAGTGTAGGAAGAGCACAGAGAGGTTTGCAAAGGGTTGAGAGAGATCCATTTAGCGAGAATGCAACAGCCACCTAGATGAGTATCCCCTCATATGGACCAGAGGAATTCCTATCTTTATATGTACTGTTTCCACAGCCAAGAAAAAGGGGCAATATTTTAACATAATGCACTTTGCAACAGGCGCTTTCAAACACCGCACAGAGCTTCATACCTTCAGCATCCTAAACAAGTTGTTGAAGTTCTCACAGTATCGAGCCAATGGAGCTTGTTTCCATGGTAGTGTGGGCTCAGGAGTACTTCTGTGCCCACACAACTGCTCCAGCAAACAAAGAACGCATATCACAAAAAGGAAAAAAAAAAAACTTTGGCTGAAGTATAGGAATCTAAAATAAACCGGTGAAGAGAGGTTGGTTGGTATGAAAGGCATCCATCTGGGCTCTGTCTTCTCACTCTTCTCCTGCTTTATAGGACAACAAAGCTCTGTAAGAATATCAGCAGACATCAGGACATTTATCTGGTAAGAGAATAAAATAAAAATGGGAGAATAAAAGAAAAATTGGCTGTTGGCTACCATGTAAGAGGCACACAAAGAATGAGCAACAAAGCCGACTGTTATCAGATGCTGCACGAATGCTCCAAGTGCAGTCCTGCTGTTCAGTTGTATTGCTTCCATATTTCCAACAGGATAATGACAAACATTTGCTTCTATCTATTTTTCCAAGCATTAAGGTAAGACTACTGTCTCTGACTCCTGCTGATTAACATCCTGCATTAGCAAATAGTCCCAGGGATTTTGGCTAAATTAGTTTTAAACTATTTAAAATGCAATATTCACCGGAGTATGACAACCTGATATTGGGAAACTAAGAGCAGCATCGTACCCAAAAGATACACACGTCACTACACACACGCATATAGTTAACAGTGAAGTATGCTTCAAGATATCCAGCAGTCTCTTAACAACAGGGCTGATGAAGAACGAGGCATCCATCACGTTCCTATATGAAATATTACAACAATATTAAAAATTACACAGCTGCCTACTCTCCAAGTCTCGATGCAATTATAAAACTCAGTGGTAGAAAAGTACATATTGTTTGCTTTCATTAGTGTGCTCCTAAGGAATTTAATTCTTACCTGTGTTCCATACTTTTTCTATAACAGAAAGCCAAGGCTCCCATTAAACCAGCCCTCTTTTTTTTTCAGAGAAGCAAGACAAAAAGATGGATGAAGTTCCAGATTGAAACAATGCCATAACTCATGTTCTGTGAGCTATACAAAGGATTATATTGCTGTATTTCAAACTGTGTCTGGCATCTCTGTGATTACTTGCTCTATGTTTGTAGCTCTGAAATATGCAAAACTCCACAGACCTTTAGAGGAACAGCCAAGGCTACCATGCAGTACAGAAAAAAAAGCCCTATCCTTTGTTCCCAACCCTACTTAAATTGATGGGGAGTGAAGGATGCTGAAAAAAGAGCACCATACCTTTTTCTTTTTACAATCTTTTCGATCCCACAGCAAAAAAACAGTTCTTAAGAAAATTTTAGCCAAACCACACTGGAGGAGTCCAAACCATCTCCAACAAGACAGTTATTAAAATAAATCTTTTGATGTAACAGACTTGTTAAAAATATATATAGCAAGATAAACAGCATCAACTTGCAGACCAGGCAGATTCTGCTGGTTTCAGCGAGCAGAACAGCAGAAAGGTACCTTGATAGTGAAGTGTTCAGAGGGTGGGATTGCAATGTGCTTTTTCTTAAGAGTGTATTCTTCATGTATCATTTTTCACAGGCTAATTTTTGCAGCACCGATTTACAGTAGTAGTCCTGAGCAGAAAAGCAGCGTAACAGCTTTTAAGCATCAGAATTTAACATTCCATCCTTGAAAAGCTTTCCAAAATTTCTTGCTGTTATTGTTTTACTCTTCCAGTCATTTCTGTCTTTGATTTCTAACAACTAAATGAAGGCAGTTATGATAACACAGGCAACAAGATGATACATCTTTCAGGTCTTCTCTTTAAACGGCAGCTGCTCAGTTGTCGGGAGGGAGATGACAGAACACCATCAGACCTGTCACTTAGCTTGGACCCACAAATATCAAATGGCCAGGGGGTGCAAACAGGGACTAACTGGTCAGCATAGCAGCTGGCCCAGAGGTGCAGCTCAGGGAGATAAGTCAGTGAAATGGTGATGTCCTACAGGAAAGAAAGAGGTCTTGAGCTAGATGGGAGCCTGCGAGGAAAGATGTGGCTGCACCGAGGACCCAGTCCCCCTCCTGAGGCCAGGGCTGGGACCGCAGCAGCCTCACTAAGGCAGTGTGCTTGGGGCAAATTATTGCATCTGGAGACCTGGTGGGGGTCCAGTGCAATGCTGAAAACAGGATCTTTCAACAATGGGATGAGTAATGCTAAATTATCAACTTTTCAAGAGTAACAGAGCTACATGTATGGGTGGTTCCAATATATTTAAAGAATTATATAGGTTTGTAGTGTGACAGCATGAAGATGTTATAGGAAAAGAGAAGCACAGAAGAATCCTCGAGGTCAGGAATCCCATAATCTAATTCCTGGAACGGGACACTACAGACACCTATCAGGGAAATAACAGTGATCATGAAACGCTCAGCACAGAAACTGTGAGTTTTGGGCTGGTAGCAACAGGAAGAGTTGAACTACTTACAGAATGGCTCAGCGATTCATCAGGATGAGATACAGAAACAAAACTCCTAAAAGAACCTGTACAGGACTCCACATGAGAGATGCTATTTTGGATTCAGACTCAAGTGGTGCTTGGGAACAAGTTCAAGTGGAATCACTGGAAGAGCTGTTCTTTAGCGCTGATCACAACACAATTAGGCTGCTAGAGGAGAAAGCGAGTGAAAAAAGCACTAGACAAAAAATATGAAGAAATGGAACAACATAAAAACAAGGCTATTAGTCAAGAAAAAAGTGAAAAGAACAGACTCAAAAGCAGGAACAATCAAATCCACAAAATATCTAAAAACTATACAGAATACTGGATAAGAAGTCCAGGTAAAACATGGACTAAAAGGGCAAAAACATAAAAAAAACATCCTGCTTGGCTCAATGGGGAGTTAAGAAGGCTGTCAGAAGGAAAAGGTCAGAATTTAAAGAAATGTAAAGCCTGCTCACATGCAGAGAACAGAAAAGCAATACACCATGGCAGGTCAAATGTAAACAAGAAATTAAGAGGGTGGAAATTAACTCAAACAGCCTCTTACAATGGATACTCAACTTCAAAGAAGAAAGTCCTTTAAAAACATTAAAAGCAGGAAGCCAGCTAAGGAATCAAGGGGACTGCTTGATGAAGAAAATGTAAAAGGGACGCTCAGGGGTAGGAAAAAACCCTCAGTGAATTCCTTGCACTGGTCTCCTCTGATGAATAGCTTGGGAAGGTCCTCACACCTCCAGCATTCTTTATAGTGAATCAACTTCAGTACACAAAAAATATTAGACCAAATTGGTAACGGTAATAAAACACCAGAACGTTGTCTGAAATGTGAAACTGCAAAACCGCTGGCAAAGGCATGCTATCCACCCTTGCGAACAGCGGCTCTGCCAGGGGTCTGCAGGGCTGCTAACACAATTCCCATCCACACGAAGGGCTCCAGAAGGTGTCCGAGAATTACGAGCTCGTGAGTGACCTCCTCGGCAGTCACTGAGCCCATAATAAAGAATAAATTTTGAGTACATGCACAGCTACATTCTGGAAATGGTTGGTACAGATTTGTGAAAGGACATCAGCCTCAATAGGCTGCTGGACTTGTCTGAGTGTTATCGGTCAGTATTTGGGCAAAACGAGTCCCATGGACACGATATATTTGTATTTTGAAACAACTTCTTGTTAAGAAGTTCTTTTTCCTCAGGGTTGGAAAGAAGATATCACACCCAGGACATGACCAAACAGCACCCACGCTCAGAAACGTGCTAATAACACCTCCAGGTGGGGATTAAAGTGTAGGACCGTGCTTCCTAGAGCAGCCACCCTGGGGACATTGCAAAAGCCTTTCAAGATTCCTTTTGCAATATTGTGTCCTACTATGGATTTTAATACTTTTCCAGTTTATCAGCAATAATTTCCTGTCTTCCTGTTCGCAGCAGCTCTAGAATAGAAAACAGTCAACAAAAACTGCTTTACATTTTTAAATATAATGTACAATTGCGGAGCTGAAATAAAATTATTTCTAATAAATATCTGCACTACTGAGTCAAGTTCAGGCTAAGTGCATCATTTTCCTCAAGCCCAAATTCTATGAATTGAAGTGGGTGTCATAGCCTTCGAGAGCTTAAGCACTGCTTTAAAAGAATCTGTCAATTGTTTAATAGAAATCCTTTCCTAATACAATGCTGCTGATCTATGTCTCACATCCAAGGTTAATTTAACGCTTAAAATGTAGCATTTCGAGTACTGGTGCGTGAAATGATTTATCTTTGCAAAAATGTAGAGAACAAGGAAAGACAATTATAAGAGAATATGAATCACAAAGGAAAGAAAATTATATCTATATAATGCAGACATGCAAAGATCAAACCATTATACAAGCTGACACAAAGGAAGGAGATTTAAATTGTAGGGTAAACATATAGCTACATACAGTGGGGTTTTTTTGTTGTTTTTAAAGCAGAAATGAATCTGGTTCACCCCAGATTCTGGTCAAGTCAGTCAAGGTGCTACCATGCCATCCAGAAAACCTCTTTAAACCCACTCAGATACATCTTTACAGTCAATACACACTCTCCCTTCCCAGTGATCGATGACACACACAAACACTTGGTAGTTCCACAGAAGAACCCCCACCCATGACATCTAGACAAAGGTTAGTCCCAAAGCCAAGGAGGGTATCAGGGAGAGGACCTGCTGTCTCAGCAAGAAGAGGAGCAGATACCTGACTTTTTCCTTATTAGTAAGCCTAGACCATGATTAAAAAGACAGGCAGTAGAAAAAGAAACAACAGTGGACCTGAAAAATGCTTTGGCAACTAGCAGCTCAACCAGCTTTCTTGTTTGCACCCCAAACGCCAGTTGAGTCCTTTCCTGTACAAATCAGTTACTCTTCAAAACTGTTCTTTACAAAAATGCCTTTTGTTCACAAACAGTTTATGCATTTCACATTTAGAAAATCTTTATACATTTCATTTTCTCCTTTAACATACAATGAAATGTTCTGTATTTTTTACAAAAACCCACAGGAACATTAACTAGACAAATAAAGGTAACTTTAAACAGCGTATAAAACATCAAGCTTAAGTGCAATTATCTTCTCCACAGCACAGAGAACAAACTCCAGCACACAGATAATTGTGTGTAATTATACAAGCAATACATAACCTGTTCTAATTACTTTGCATTGATCTGAGACTCTATTGCATCCCAAATTCTGTACCAAAAAGATGTCAGCTAACTCCAAGTGCCCTTTAAAAGCCAGATCCATTCTCCTCACTGTACATTACTCTCTCTGGAAAATAATAGTATTAACAAACACCACAACGTTCAAAGAATATTTTAAGAAGTTTTTCCAGACCTCACATTTGCTGGATTGCTGAAACTGTCACTCCCATTACTGACAGTATTTCCCTTAGCCCCTAACCAGAAGAATGTTTGCAGACCGCATCCATTCATTAGCCAGTGGTGCTGAACTAGCCAAATTAAACTCCACGCCGTACTACCCCAGCTGCTATGTGAACAGTCGGTGAGCTCCAAGTGTCTGCCGTGACTGTCACCAACTGGGATCCTGAAGCTGGGATAGTGATACTCGTGAGTTTTATGATTAATTAAAACCAGAAGCCTGTAAGGCAGCCCCAGTTACTGCTGATTAACAGACCTACGCAGCCAGGAGTGGCATTTCCCCAGGGTGTGACCACTCATCAGCCCTTTGCTCAGACAGAGATTAAGAATATGTGGGAAATTTGAAGTTAACAGCCTCAGGAAACCCCTCTGCAGCAGCTCTGGAGATGCTGGGCAACTGCAGCAGGTGGGATGCAGGTGGTAACTTAAGAAAAAAGTAGCTAAGTGCCCAGGGGGAAAGGTCAGAGCTCAGTTAAACCACTGGAAGCTGGTGCCCCATCTATGCGTTACACAGCATCGTGCTGCCAGATTGAACTTGCTGCATTATGGGGGTGTCTGGCCACTGACCTGGCAGCTGATGAGGATAATCAAGTTTATGGGACTACACTTGGCAGACACTGTCACTCAGTGCAACTAAAAATCATTGTGAAGACCCTGGGGAAAGGGAATCTCAAGGAGTGGGAATCTCAGCTCCATCAAGCTATGCAGTTAGTTAGCACAAAGCCTGTAGCCCACCATAGTACCTCTGCAGAAAATCAAACAGCCCAGACTCAACCAGGGGATACACCACCAGCCAGTCCTGGGCATGATGGACCAAGAGCTGAGGCTGCAGCTCTCCATCTGCAGCAGCAGAAATGCCCAAGGAGGGAGTCCCTCAAACCTGAAAGACCAAGATTTACCTACTGGGTGGCACTTGATGACAATGAAATGAAAACCTTTATGTATACATTTGAGGTTGCTAAGCGTAGAGAAGAGAAGGCTCTGGGGAGATCTACCAGCCTTCCAATGCTGAAAGGGGGCTACAGGAGAGATGGGGAGGGAAACTTCATCAAGGGTTGTAGTGGTAGGATGAGGGGTAAGGGTTATAAACTGAAAGAGGGTAGATTTATATTAGATATAAGGAAGAAATTTTTTCCTGTGAGGGTGCTGAGCCACTAAAACAGGTTTCCCAGAGAAGCTGTGGATGCCCCATCCCTGGAGGGGTTCAAGGCCAGGCTGGATGAGGCTTTGGGCAACCTGGGCTAGTGGGAGGTGTCCCTGCCCATGGCAGGGGGTTGGAACTCGATGATCTCTAAGGTCCCTTCCAACCCAAACCATTCTGCAATTTTATGATAAAGCAGAATAGAATGGAGTACCAATACAGTTGCATTATACGGAAAGGAAACTGCTGGTGGTGAAATACCTACGCTCTAACAAACTGGCATCGTTCACCACCCACTTTGGTTTCTTATGTAGTGTCAGAGCTGCTAAACTTAACAACCTAGGGATACATCCCATAATGGTGCTGTTCTTTGCCTGTATATTCCTTACTTTGCTGTACATTGGTACTATAGCCATTGGGTTGCACAATTTATGGCAGCTGACTCAAACCATTAGGATTATAATCTCCACAGTCTATTCGTCAGCATGTAGTTCACAGGGGGAGGGATGGAATTTCCAGCGTTGTAGGCTGCAAGAAGCAGTGGATCACAATAGTGACTGGGGGAGGGGGGGGGTACATCACAAACCACCACGTCAGGCAAAATCAGTTCCAGGCTGTCTGAAGACAAACGAAACAACAGTGGAAAAACCCATTGTATGCCAAAACTTAAATCAGAGAAGTACTTGAGCTTAAATATATTTAACAAAACATCTGGAACTGGCCAGGGAACTCTCTCAAGGGGAAAGAACGTACCATGCCAGGTCAGGGATGCTCCGGAGAGAGCTCCAGCCTGTGGCTGACACCATGCTGGAGCAGGAACCTCTGTGCTTATTGCCTCACTCCCACAGTGCCCAGCTATTCATCAGCGGAATTTTGATGGATTCCATGTACAATTTGGTAAAATAAGGGAATATAAGACTGGGAAAGGGGAAGATAGAAGTGCTTCTCTAATTTTTTTTTTCCCCCATCAATGCTGAAATGATGGTCAAAGAGTGGGGGACGATTAGCTAGCTCAAGTAAACACCCAAAATGCAGACTGATGTGGTAACCCTTGACACTCAGCTCACCTTCCTCTGCAGAGCAGATCTGCTCTTACTGCTCTCTGAGATTGGGAAAATGAATAACATCATCAGGGGCTTTTAATTAAATATTCTCCCAACTGTGCTCATGCTGAGCGTAAGATGTGCATTCCCAGCAGGTGCCCTCCAACTCCTATTGCTGCTGATCAGTGTCCCTTGTCCCTCCACACTGTACAGAAGTGATCCTGCCGAGATGACTTGAATATACAGGTTCTGGTGCTTCTGCTTTGGTGCTTCTGAGCATGTGGGTAACAAGGTTACGAGCAGAAAGATTACCTAAAGCAAGAAAGAATTTGCATAGTAAAAAAACCCCTTCCATGGGATTTCAGATTCAATTTTCTTACATTAATTTTCTACAGAAATATCACCCCCCCTTTACTTCTTATTCATCTGAGGAACCCCATGACCCCAGGGGTGCTTGCCTTGGGCTGCAGGGAGGTGGAGCATGTCATTGGCACCTAATTTTGTGGTGGGGCTATGTTGGGAGATCTGCCACACGCCAATGCGGGAAACGCTTTAGACCTAGTTGAGCCTGCTGAGTACTACTTAATACACGGGGATACTGGAGAGACATGGTACTCAATAACTACACAGCATTGAGAATGAGACACTCCACATAGATTAGATCGTGATACAGGTGAAACTCATAAAATCAGTATTATAAGAAAGTTGCTACAGAAACTCTGCTTCAGAAGCCTGCTATTCTTGGGCATAGCTTAATAGTAAACCTTCACCAGCTTAGAAATGCAGTTTCCTGATTTCTTTCTGTTTGCAACCCATCTGAGATGGCTCTCTGTGTCCTTGTGAGTCCTTGCATCCCAGCGCATGTGAATACTCAATGTCAGGAGCACCCTAAAAGCTACATCAGGGAAAATCAATCCCTCCATCACCACCTCATGTAATCTCTTTGTCAGGTTATAATCAACCTACTTTTACCTGTAAGCATTAAGTGAAACCTTGAGAACACTGTCACTGCAATGGACAGTCACAGCAACAGCCAGGGGGTACAGAGGGCACCAAAGTCACCCTCTCTGTACCAAAGTCAGTAGCTGCACAGACAAGAGCTTTTCTGTTTTCCAAGATTTTTTTCTGCAATACTGATCCATGAACTGCAGAGGGCATTCCTGGCACTCACATCTCAGCTTGGGAAAATTAACTCCTCAGAGTTATTACTTCTCTTGTAAGGAAACTGAGGTATCAAAAGGTGGCTAGAGGTAAACAATGCAGTACTTTTTGTAAATGCATAACAGCACCCAGCTTTTCTAAGAGAAATGGATGGTAAAAGACTGTTAAGACATACAAAAGTAAAAGCTCTTAAGACCTGAGCTTTGCCATTGGACTTTTTTACACTATCTTTTTATTTCACAGTTTGCACCTAGATTCCCCCCCCCCGCTACCTAGACTCTTCATATAACTTTCTCCACACGCTTCCTGTGTCTTCCCCCTGCACTAACACCTTCAAGACTTCTTTCTGGAATCTGTTACCCTGATCTGATCAATACTGATTTCATAGAATCACAGAATGGTTTGGGTTGGAAGGGACCTTAGAGATCATCGAGTTCCAACCCCCTGCCATGGGCAGGGACACCTCCCACTAGCCCAGGTTGCTCAAAGCCTCATCCAGCCTGGCCTTGAACCCCTCCAGGGATGGGGCATCCACAGCTTCTCTGGGCAACTTGGGCCAGTGTCTCACCACCCTCACAGGGAAAAATGTTCTCCTATTATCTAATCTAAATATCCCCTCTTTCAGCTTAAAACCTTTGCCTCTTGTCCTATCACTCCACCCCCTGATGAAGAGTCCCTCCACATCTCTCCTGTAGCTCCCTTTCAGCACTGGAAGCTGCTCTAAGGTCTCCCCGAAGCCTTCTCTTTTCCAGGCTGAACAACCCCAACTCTCTCAGCCTGTTCTCATACAGGAGGTATTCCAGCCCTCTGATCACCTTTGTGGTGTTTCCTACCTCTCTTTTATTTTTCTTCCCCAGGAATATGGGAGATCTTCCTGCTCTACAAAACCAGGTCCATGTGGAATCAGCTTGTGAGCAGAAATTCTGCTATTTTTGCACAGAACATTTATTTCCAAGTAGCTGAAAATACCGTGTGCAATGCCTTTAAACAGCGTTACACACCTCGCACCCAGGGCTGCGCTGCAGTCACTGAGCAGTGAGTATGTTACACCATCCCCATTCCTTCAGACATTTCAGTGGTCAGTGCATTGGGTTTCCATGCCAAGGTGCTGGTCCCAGGATGGTGGGGAGTGGTCGCAGGGGTGGCTTCTGTGAGAGAAGCCCAGGCGCTGGCCCCATGCTGGACAGTGCTGGTTCCAGACGGCTCCATGATGGGCTGGCTGGAGAACACAGCTGAGCCCATCAGCAAAGCTTTGAAAACACATTTAAGAAAGGGAAAAGTGTTGTGCAGTCCAATGTGAGGGGTAAGGAAAAAAAGTGTGAGAAACAATCCCCTGGACACCAAGGTCAGTGAAGAAGGAGGGGTAGGTGATGCCCCAGATGCCAGAGCAGATGTTCCCCTGCAGCCCATGGAGGAGACCACAGTGAAGCAAGAATTCCCTGCAGCCCATGGAGAGGACCATACCCATGGAGAACCCTGTGCCGGAGCAGAGGAAAGGTGTGAAGAGGAAGGAGCTGCAGAGAGAAGCTGTTATGCACAGACTGGAATCCCCATTCCCCATCCCTACTGTGTCACTTGGTAGAGAGGACTTGCAAGAGTCAGGAATGAAGGAGTTAAGTTGAGCCTGGAAAGAAGAAGGGGTGGGGAAACTTGGTTTGTTTGTGTTTTTTTTTTTCCTCACCACTGTGCTCTATTTTTTTAAGTTGAAAAATACAATAAAACTAAATTCCATTAAATTTCCCCAAGGTGAATCTGTGTTGCCCATGACCATGTGTTGGTGCGTGATCTCCATGTCTTTAATCAGGACAGTACCTTTACTGCTTAATTGTTATCAAAATCATGTTCCACTTTCATTTTGGAATATAATTTCCCGGAATGAAGAGGGAGACAGGGGCACGCATAACGTAGCAAGCATTCTTTCATATGCCGTGTCATGTTCTAGGACAACATAAAACACCAGCGAGCTAACGAGTGCAATTTCACTGGAAAAAACATACATGGTTAAAAATTCCAGTAGCACAGGAGAAACAGGCTGCAAACACAGAAAATCATCCCCTCTCTCACACTCGAACATTCCTTTCTCAAATTGTACTATTTCAAGTAATTACCGAGATGCTCGCTGAAGCGTTATACCACGAGCTCGTTCAGTTTTAAGCCTGCCATCAGCTTCCTTTCCAAGGGGAGGAGTTCTCCCTGCTTCCGATGACATGGTCTCCAGAGCAACATACCTCCAGCAACTGCACAGAGCCCCGCCGCTGCCATCCCGCACTGGTTAAAAGCCGCACCGAAGAGCTGCAATGTCGGCGGACTTGAATGATTTGTTAGATGGAGTAAAGGATACGCCCCCCTAAGCACACTTTGGGCTAAAAAAAATGGACAACTCCTTTGTGGAAGAAGTGGCTGCATCACTGGTGAGAGAATTTCTCAGTAGAAAGGTAATTTTGTCTCGATTTTCTCCAGCTAGTACAAATGAGAATGACACATGGAAAATATTAAGTGCTAAAAGATGAAGGAATACTGGGAGGGGGGAATTCTTCCAGCTTTAAAGCAACTAAACCTGAACCATAACAAGGCTGGTGGGTAAATATCTGCACTACATTTCCCACAGTGCCTCTTCCCTGCTGAATATGGCAGCCAGCTTCCTCCTTGTCTGAGAAGCCCTGATTCACATCCCCGTGCGCCTGGAAAACCCAAGATTAAGTCAAGATACGCAGTTTCAGGTTTTTTTTTTTTTCTTGTGACTTTTCTATCTTGCTATTGTCCTTGTGTTAACAAGATGCAAACACAACCTCCCAGGACAAATACTTTAAAAAAAAATAAAAAAGGGAAAAAGGTTCTGATGCTAGAGGAACTGGTAACTTTTTGTCTTTTGTTTCTTTTTTTTTTTCTTTTTTTTCCCCCCAATTTTCAATACTAGTTTGTCAGACAGCAGATTTATTGGGGGGAACAGGACAGGGAGAAGGGGAGGCAAGAGGCCAGTGTACTTTTCACAAATTGAATGCTGTAAAGGAAACTTTGTGCTGTATATTGGTTTGGGGAGTGTGGCATTGAACAGAAGGCATCTTCCCATTTCCAGGTGAAAGCATGTACCACCTTGTATTTATATTTAATCCTAAGGAAATATTGCTGATGTCCAGCCCAGTCAGTCCCTCAGTGTCAGGAGCAAGTTAGCTTGTATCAGAAATTAAACAACCACTTTATGAAGTGCTGCACAAGCCTCAGTTTTCTCCACGTTTTGCATCCAGTCTCCAAATACACATTTTCAATGTGAAAAAAGTTAAAACATTTGCCAGCAGAATTTGAGATGCAGAATTCTTTATTTGCCATTTACTGCCAGAAGTACGAGAGGCTCAAGCCTGACTGTTCAACTCATTGCAAAGATTTTTCAAATGAAAGACATTTACATTTCTGAGTTAGATACCTGTAAATTATAAACGGAATAAAAGCGTAAAAGGAAAGGGAATGCCCTGCTGGTAAAACAGACCATACAATTGTAACTTAGACTTGAATTCCTGCATCTATTTCGTACTATGGAGTCAAAACAAGGTGCACTGACAATCCTTTGTGTTCTGCGCCAGCTTTCCCCAAATCTTTAATAAACATCGAGCCAACTGTGATAACAATCCTTTATTTGCCACAACTTCTCTATAGTTCCCTAAATCTGAGCTGGACAATCCAGCTGCAGAAAAATAAATCCTTTCTTCTAACAATAGCCCTTCAGAGAAGGAATCAAGACTTCTTCTCTCAAAGTAGTGATCTCCTGTTGTACCCCATAAATTGGTTTGGGATCTGACTCTGACATTTCACAATAAATCAATCTCTCCTTTCAGAAAGTGAGATGCCCATACCTTTTTTCTCTGAAGTGTCCGGGTATGCCAACTACGGATTCAAAGTAGCTGAGGAAATCTGAAGATGCCAAACTAGTTGATGCAATGGAGATCTGACTGTTTTCCAGCCTGAGACTGGTCAGAATAACCTCAAGTCACAATAAAAGTACTGAAACCTGCTCTGAACCCACCAAGAGCTAGCGTACACCTGATGTTCAGACTTTGTAATTTCCCGAGTCAGGACCACATTCATGAAAAGCTGTATCACATCTTGATGGAAAAAAGCTAGCTCAATATTTCTGGAACTATTTGAACCAGAAGCCCAGCTATCAGCAGGGGCCTTCATCCAGACCAGTCTTGTGAAGCTGTTTAGCAGCTGAAGGTCTTTTTTTTTTCTTTTTTCCATGTTTGGTAATTTCTACCTCACAAATGATATTGCTACCTTAATTATTTTCACATCTGTGGGCTGGAGTAATGCAAGATTGTACCATTAAGAGTTAGCTTGTTACTAATTACTGCCATTTTAATGTATCCAGAAGTTTCATACTCCATCCAACAAAGAGGAAATGTTTTGGTAAGTTTTACTGTCTCAAATACTCGGACATTTGACACTCTTCCTTCTCAGGGTTTGAAGAAAACCATCACTACCATGGACCAAGAACTTCCACGTTCTGCACTTAGCATCAATAACAGGAATGAACTTCGAAATGTCCTACATCTGCACTCCTTGTACAAACAGAACAAGGTAAGGGAAAAGATCACGCTCCCCGAAATATATTTTTGATTTAGTCCCTAAACCCAGTCCCAGGGTAACTCACAACTTAAGGTACCACAATGCTTTTGGTAAGCAGCATGAGGCTACCCTATAACAAGCCACTTGAAAAAAAAATTCTCCCAGTGCAGTTGCATTGCTATAGCAGACATTGTAACTTTTTTTACTTAAGCCCTAAAGTTCTGTGGTGTTTGTTTGTTTGGTCGGTTTGTTGGTGGTGGGTTTGTTTTGGTTTTTTTGTTTGTTAGTTTTTTTAAAATGAGCTGCTCATATACACAGGACACATTTTCCAGAGTACTGTTGAAAAACAGTATAACAGGTGGGGTGTTGCCCTCTACTTAAGGGTTATTCCAAGCACATGGATAGAATTCTAGAGTCCATACCATTCGCCAAGTTCTGATAAAATAAACCCGAAATACTGAAGTTGGGTACTAAAAATACTTGCAGTTCATCCTACATCTGAAGTTGACCAGGTAACATTCGAAAAGGTTTATTCTAGCAGTTACCATACTGTGCAGTGTTTAGCTGAAATGAGAATAAGGAATGACTGTAACAGGTTGTTTCTTCTCTGTCATGCTGACTTCATTTAACACAGCAACACCTTGCAGCTCTTGACATTCTCTAGCTGACATCTTCCAGTTTCCTGGATTGTTTGGACCGTCACATCTGGGATAGACCCATAGGCAGCTAACTCTAGAAAGTAGTATGTTCCGTTACTGTACAAAGAATATCCTATCTTAGGCTGCAGCAAGACTAACAAAGAGTTTCAATAGTCACCAAGAACTTTCGTTTTCTTTTTGGATAGGCAAAGGAGAACCCACTGAAAACACTTCTTGAAATTATTGCCAATTACTTCCTTGAGCACCGTGGGACTTCCAGAAGCATCAGTTCAAGTTCTGCTCCGTCAGCTCCTCAGAGTAAGAGCTCAACATCTCATCCACCTAACTTCTCGGATGGAGATCATATCCGTGGGAGTGCCATTATGCCCGATGAAAGTGAAACTCCAGCCACCAGGTACAGTCTTATTTCTTTCTCTTTGCTCTGTCACAGTTGGGTTTTTTTTGGTTTTGTTTTTCTTTTTTTTTTTCAAATTAAATAAGGGAAATAGTGTTTAAAGTGTTATCATTTATACTTTCAGCTACATTACCTTTTATTAGTTATCCTCATAACACAAAGCTTAAATTTCCAGATTATTAAAATCTCCTATGCAAGCCACAATTCAAAAATGCTTTTATGTTCCCAACCAATTACAAAGATTGATAACTTCAATTACATCGTTCAGTCACTGAAGCACATAGAAAACTGATCTTTTATGCCTTGCAAATTGGAAATACTCAAATTGAAGCATACTGTGATGAGAAACTAACCACCTGCATTCAAAATACAGGTATATTCGTGCCTTACATAGTCAAAAGCAAGGCCTACTGTCTTAAATTCAGTATTGTTACAAACAGTACAGGTTCAGTTATTTCCAGCTTGCAAAACACCTGAAAACAGCATGTAACCAAGTCGTTCAATGGCATTTATTAGTACCTCGAGGTGGAGTAAGAGCCCTAACTGTGCTGTTAGAAAGCTTTTAAAATGGGCACAAAGAGTAATTCACCTTCCCAGCCTTGATTCTCAGGGAATTAATCTAATTTTATTCCTCCTTCTAAACACAGCATGCTCAGGGTAGCCAAGTCTGACCATCAGCACTTGCAAAACCCCTGCAACTCCTTCCTTCTAGGGGAAGAAAGCCAAGATTTTGAAAGCTGATGCTACCAGCTGAGAAGCAAGGCTTGAAAAAGCGCGAGTGCAAAAGAAGGATTAGCTGCTTCTCTTTCAGCTACAGGAGCTTTTAGCACGTTGTCACTGATCTTCTCTCCCCCTGTCTGATACCATCCCACCTCACGCTGCCTCAGAGCTCGAACCTGCCTCATTTTCTTCCCCTGCCCCACACACTGCAAGTTGTTCCATTCCCCCTGTGAGCCCGCAGACCTTTCTTACAACACCACAAATCCTTCTGCTGCAGAGGAATCCGCTAACAACCCCCTCTGACACCCAACAGCAGCACCCAGCAGCGCTAATTGATCCCTGCCCTCCCCTTACCGACCCCAAACAAAATGGCGACCCCTCCCGCGCCCCCAAGCTGCTTATATCCCGCTTTACGTTCCCCTCCCCTGCCCACCCTGTGGAGGCAGGAGAGCAGGGGGGGAACCACCAAGCTCATGTCCCAGAGTGGCTGTCATTGCTCCGGAAGCGGTGCATTATGGGACCACTCTGCTATAAGCTGGAGGGCACTCTATGGTTTTAATCCTCCCCTGGCGGGAAAGACATGCGCAGTGTGGTGGTTGAGTTAACCCCTCACCTTCCACACACACCCCCTCCCCACACACTGACCCACACACACGTAGACGCTCATTGTACACATGTAGGTGAAGACACAAATGCAAAGAGGCAAAGTTAAGTCCCACATGCAGAACAACGTAGAATCATAGAATAGTTTGAGCTGGAAGGGACTATGGAGGTCATCTAGTCCAACCCACCTGCAGTAAGCAGGGACATCTTCCACTAGATCAGGTTGCCCAGAGCCCCATCCAACCTGACCTTGAATGTTTCCAGGGACGGGGCATCTACCACCTCCCTGGGCAACCTGTTCCAGTGTTTCACCACCCTAAGTGTAAAATACTTCTTCCTTACATCTAGTCTAAACCACTCTTTTAGTTAAAAAACATTACCCCTTGTACTATTGCTACAGGGACCGTTAAAAGGTTTATCTGCATCTTTCTTATAAGCCCCTTTGAGTACTGAAAGGCCGCAATCAGGTCTCCTCGGAGCCTTCTCGAAGCTGAACAACCCCAGCTCTCTCAGCCTGTCGTCATAGAGGAGGTGCTCCAGCCCTTCAATCATCTTCGTGGCCTCTGGACCCACTCCAACAGGTCCATGTCCTTTGTGTGCTGAGGGCTCCAGAGCTGCACACGATATTCCAGGTGTGGTCTCACCAGAGCAGAGTAGAAGGGCAGAATCACCTCCCTTGACCTGGTCACGCTTCTTTCGATGCAGCCCAGGATACGTGGTGCTGTGAGGAAGGGCCCTTCTCCATCATGGCGTGGCCACTGTCCCTCAAGCGACACAGTATTCCCCTTCTCTATTCCAGCCCCTGGGGCAGAGGGGAGCCAAAAATAACAAACTAAAGGAAAATCAGAAAGTGAAAGGCATAAATACCCAACCGTTTGAGTGTACAAGCTTGGAAACGTTACCCAGCCACACACTGAAAGCTGCCAGCTCTGGAGAGGGGCAAAATCCTGTGCTGACTTGAAGGTTTCCATCTAAATCCTCTGTGATTTTGTACTGATTTTCATGCCTTCATGTGCACCAAACTCACCAGTTATGCCTTCCTGAGGTGGCCAAGGCTGAAGCTGGCTGAAGTTCCAATGTCTTGACTAGGTATCATGGAAATGTGGGTTTCATGGCTTGTCCTGATAGAAATCACTATTTATACCTGATTTTTCTTTCAAAAACATCTGAGAATCTGACCCTTGGACACAGGTGGGCACTCCCGCATGAGCGGCTACATTTCTCCCTTGGACCAGGTCTTGTCCCAGCCATGCCATTTGTCGGAGAGCTGCTGTAACAGGGACTGTCATGGCCAGGTTGGCAGTTTGTTTCAGCCACATCTTATTTCCACCCCCAAAATGAACTGGTGAGAGAAACACCATGGCAAAGCGCACCTCTCTGATCCTCCTAGCCATTTCTATCCTCTCCAGCCATGGAAAAATCAGGCATTACCAGGTCAACCAGCTGGTGCTTCAAGTTAGTTTTAATTTCAACTATCTGGATAATTTTTAACAATGCTTTCAGGAGTGGAGAATATAATTAGACAGGTACTCTTCACTGGTTTCTTAGTAAAGAGTCTTCGTTCCTTTTAACTTGCCTCTCTCGAAATTTTTTTGAATGTCAGCAACTGTTGAAACCGTCTCTAAGCTGACGCACTGTCCCCTTTGGCAGTGGGGGTTATGTGGTCCTAGGTTAGGAGTAACAGTCCTGAGATTTCCTGACACTCCCAAAGACTGGCCGTGCTCCCTTCAGTTCACATATGCAGCGTGCCTTCACAACACGAGACATACTACTTCAAAAACCAATTTTTCACTCGTTATATAAAAGGAGTGTTTTCGTGGTACAAGATGCTTCAACTCATGGAATTGCTTTACTATGAAATAAGATGGAGAAAGACATGATAGAGCAAAAAACAAGTTCAAGGACACTTGATTTTTTACAGGCTCAAATGATGTCTTTTTTTTTTAGTAAGAACATGATTTGTTAAAAGATATTTTTAAGAGAGAAAGGAATATTGTGTTGTACAAGCAGGGTCACACATCCATGTGAATGTCACTTGAATTTCAGAAAAGCTTGTTTGTAGCATTATATATGTGTAGGAAAACAGATGCAAACAGTGAACTACACCTTGTGTTGCTACCTAGAGGAACAGGCTGAAGGATACAGAAGAGGTCAGATGACAGCAGTGTAGCAACCTATTTTGCCCAATTATAAAAGTACCTTTTTTTATTTTTGAAGTAAAATAAATGTTCTACATTTGAACAGAGAGCGAAAGGGGTCAGTAGAGTCAGTCTAAGTTATATGATAACAGAGGATGTTAGCAAAAATGTTAACAAATTTTCAAACTGACAGCCAAGCAGATGGAGGAGGAAAGGGAAGGGCTGGCAGTAGCTTAGAACTTGCCTGGTATGATATATATAGTTTTCTTTCTGTTATAATATGGTACATATCAAAATAAGGAAGCATGTGATTAAAGTGTTACACGTTATAGGCAATTGTGACAGATTGTAATGATATGGGAATAATGTCCTGAAGACCTACATATGGAAGTTTAAGTGAAAAGCGATTATATTTGAGTACCATTGCTAAATAATAAATAACTTAATTTGACAACAGTGCTTTAATTAGCCAAGTGGATGTTTTCATTGATTTCATTGTGTGTTATTTTGCTGCTTGAAGTTTTGCCTTTTTCATCCTTGTAGATATGATGTTGAGAATCCACTAGATAAAATCCTCCCATCCAGAAAATATCAGCACAGAAGTGAAAAGTGCCACACAGGGACAATACACAACAGCCACTTACCTTCTGATGGGCATAAGAAGTTAAAAGATAGTCGAGAAGATTTAAAAGCGGCAACGATTTCTGAGGAGCTGAAATCCACAGTGAAGGAGAAATCAAAGCCCAGGTCTGGTCTTATTGTCAGAGGAATGATGGCTGGACCAGTTGCAAGTTCCCCAGAGGTGATTTCCAACACTTACAAAATATTTGGCTTGGCCATAGATTTTATACGTAACCTTCACGCTGAAGTAATTTGAAAATATATAAAATGGCTTCTGCATGCTAATCCATTACATCTGCCATCTGAAAATATGTGGCAGGTTAGTATGAATTAGTTGGATATTGCTAAATTTCTCTGATTTGGAAATAAAGAATAAATACCTGTAGTGTGCAGTTTTTCCACTAAAATGTCTTGGTTTCCTGAGCTGGGTAAAAGCCCAAAGTTATGCTTTTAGGAGGTATTGTGTTGATGTTAGTGAGTAAAAGAAAGCAGTTTTTAACGCTATATAGCATCTTTAATGTTGTTCAAATTTTAACTAAAAGTGTATGTCTGTCTTGTTTATTATAATCTTTTGTTAAAATCTGTGTAACCTGATTCCTAATCATAAACAAATTGCTCAGCCCAGAAATTAGTGACAGAGCTTTCCTTTGCTTTTCCTGTTTATTTAGATGCTCAAATTTTAATCTATGGTTTTAATGGCACTTATTTCCAGGATCTGCAGAAACGGAGGCTTTCAAAACGATCCGTTAGCATAAGCAGTACAGCACAGTTCAAGGGTGAAGAACAGGAAGAAAATTACCTGAGTGTCCCAAGTGCTGATTTTCAAGAAAGCAAAGGATCTTCAGCACAACTAAATATGGAGTTTGCACCGAAGACTATGCCAAGCTCACACACCAGTTCAGTCTCTGAAAAACTAAGAAACATCCCCAAAGATACAGATGACTCTTTTGCCAAACTGCTGTCTGAAAAAGAGAGAACCAAGACAGAAGACAGAAAATCAGTGCCAAGCTTTGGTACAGACAGCAATGAAAAAAGCCTTAAAGTGGGTGCCCCTCACAGACATTCAGGAGCTGGAAGAGAGAAGAGAGAAAGATCCCTCAGGAAAAATGAGAGTTGTTTGTCAGGCCACAGGTAAGAATATTTGTAAGAATATTATACTAAAAAACATTGAGGTAATGTGATGAAGGAGTAGGAGTGACGGAGGTACGCCTTCTGATTTAGTCTCAGTGAAAGTAGCTGGAAGAGGTGAAGATATTGAAAGGCAGATATATGTTAAGATTTGATCTACTAACATTTCACATCCCAAAACACTCAAGACTTTCTTGGTTGGTGGAGGAACCCTAGAGGTGCTGGTGCTTCAAAAGGGACTAGTTACTGGTTCAGACTTGGATCACTTAGCCATCTAAGCAGCACAGGTGACTCCCACCTGTGGAGGTCATCTGCAGTGTTCCACGGACACATTGCTCACTCATTGGGAAATAGGGTTTATTACCTCTAAATATTGCAGTAATACTTCGAGAAAAGCTCAGAGGGTAAAATTAAGGAGTACCAGCCAAGTGCATACGTATGTCCACTGGTTCAGTGCAGTGCCGTGTTGCAATATCCAACCCAGGCTGGTTTAGCTACCAGCACAGTGCTGAACCGTGTAGACACTGCAGGGTGTCTTTGAAGCAGGATAGCCCGTGTCATTGCAGTATTTAGGCTAAGCCCAGTTAGCATCCCCATCCACCATGATGCTGCAGCCACACAGCTCCTGTGTCTCAAAGTATTTTACTCAAAACTTAGCTCAGATTTTTTTTTTTAATTGTGCTGCATTGCTTCACATCAATATAAAAGGTTTAGAAGAGCCTCCTTCTGTGATCTACAAATATGATTTTTGGCTTTTCTCTGTCTTATACTCTTAAATTTTTTTTTTTTTTTCTGTGCAGAATTTGAGAAGAGTGGGATACAGGGGATTTTGTTTATTTGGTACAGGGGATTTTGTTTATTTGGGGTTTGCTAAAGCAGTAGGTCCCAGAATGCCACATCTCAAAACTGGGTTCATAACGGGGCTGTGGCTTGGACTGGGTTTCGAAACGCTTCAGTTTTGAGTCATCCATCAGAATTTAACCAGTCTGGAATTCTGAACCACTGAAGGTGCTCGAGGTTTGAGGCAGGGGCAACTGTGTCCTATCTGTGCATATATAAAATCTACATTAAAAAATTTCTGCCACATTATCTAGCACTTCTCAGCAGCAGCTCTCAGATAAATGAAGCAGGGGGTGAGCATCACTCTGCCCATAGTACAGATGGGAAAATTGAAGCAGGAAGAGAGAAATCTGCACGCTACAGATCACACAGCGTGTCAATAATAAACATGCACAGGGCTCAGGTACCCGGGGTGTTGTTTTTGTGGTACACTCCCAGTGCTGGAAGTGAGCATGTGTTATATTTGGTAGGAATATTTTCGAATTTATATCACCTGCTGCTCCATAAATGAAGGCACATGATGTTATCCTTGTCTGTGGGCCATAAAGTAGTATTTCTGTTTTACTAAATGTAACAGCAGCCAGGTTTGTTGCTTTTTGTTAAGTGCTAAAAAAACCTCATTAGTGTGCTCAAACTGCAGCCACAGATTTATTTAAAATTCTTATTACTATTTTATTTTCCTGTTTAATTTCTTATAAATATCAAGACACAGTCTGTTGAGATTATGAGGAAGCAATGGTATATTAGGGGTCTCCACATTTATGTTACGGGCTGTGGGAGTTAACAAACTGGGGATCTGACTGGGGCTGAGAATGGTCCAGGAGTGGCCTTTGCTTCCTGTTTGGAATTAAAAAGCAACTGCAAATAGCCACCAGCATTATGCAGTTATTTACCTGTGTTAGCCAACTTCATTTGTAAAAGATTATTGAATAACAGGCCAAAGTACTACAGTCTTAAAATCCACAAGAGGTCAGTTCTTCAGTGTGTACTATACTGGAAAGCTGAGCTATGTGAGGTTACGGCTGAACACAGGCAATACAAGTCCAACTGTTGCTGAATTGGAACCAGTGCCTGCAGATCCACCTTTGATGTTCTGCTTCCAGAAGGATTTATTAAGTCTTGTGTGAATGCAGAGAGCTGTGGAAGCTGAATCAGTGGGGTCTGATTCCATACAACTCTTGCTTCCTGTAGCTTGACAGGGTATGTAAGGTAGTGCTAGCCCATCACTTCATCCTTTCAAGTTTCAGGATGGTTTATTGCTTTATGCTCAGCATTAACTGAGGCAGAGAATACTGCTTCAGTGGCCTTTTGACAGCTCCCCAGCAAATCTGAGAAGAGTAAGTGTATGCCTGGTATTTGGTAATCAGTGAATATATAGTACATTATTTATGAGTGTCAAAGGCATATTGGATGGATTGTATTCTTTGGGAAGACTGTGTCTGACCAAGAAATCATAGAATCACAGAATGGTTTGGGTTGGAAAGGACCTTGGAGATCATCAAGTTCCAACCCCCCTGCCACGGGCAGGGACACCTCCCACTAGCCCAGGTTGCTCAAAGCCTCATCCAGCCTGGCCTTGAACCCCTCCAGGGATGGGGCATCCACAGCTTCTCAGGGCAATCAGACCTCTTGTACTAACATCACTCAGCTGCAGTTGGACATGCTGGCACTTCCTAACCTTATACAGTAACTATGGATTGAGCAGAAAAGGAGAAGCTGGACTGAAAGGGGGCTGCCCCAGTGCTGTGCTCCATTGCTGTAGTAAGCAGTTTGAAATAGTTCCCTTCCTTCTGAGGTCTGGTTTGGTTTCAGCAAGAACAGAAGAGGGAGCTCTTTCCTAAGCAGAGTCAATGCAGTCTCTTTCCAAAGCAAAACAGGGACATTCCTGCCAGATTTGAGTTAAAGCCAGTACATGCTGAGCTCTGAGCTCCTGAAAACTCTCACTACTGAAATCATCAGGATTGCTGTTACCCCTGAAGTTAAGTGGAAGTAGCAGAGAATGGAAGTGAGACTTCAAATAAACATCAACCGTTACAATATAAGGCTTGGCTCTTGCAAGACTCTCATATCCCTTTGGCCAAATCCTGCAGCGTCTGAGAGCCTTTCAGGGTTTGGCAAAAGTGCTTCAGCATTTTGAGGCATGAAAAATTACAATGTAGGGAGCAGAAATTTGTCTGGATCCCCTTCCATTCTCTGTTACTGCTATCTGATGACCGACATGAATGCTAATCTGAGTATTTAGAGGAGTAGCTGCAAATCTATATAGGATCAACCACAGCTGGTTCGTGCACAGGCATCTGCAATTCTGGTTTGTTTGGTTTTGTTTATTGTTTTTTTTTTTCATAGAAAACTAAAGACATATAAATCTTATTTTTTCCTTCCATTTGCTGTACTTTTCAGTTCTCCTTTCTCATATGCAAAACATGCTATTGCTGCATACAGGCTGCAGGCATCCATTGTCCACGTGTGAGAAAAAAATGAAACAAAACCACTGTCATGCTTCAAACAAAAAGCTGAATGTTATTGAATAAATGCTTACAAACTGAGTGGGCAGAAATACCTGGCTATAAAAATGTCCTGGGGAAATACAGATCCACAGTATTTTGACTCACACGTTTTAATGAAAGAAGTGATTGTGCTTTTGTTTAATCAACTATCTAGTTCTTAGCTACCACGTGAAGTGTGTGCAGTGGGGTAACTGTTGAGAGGCCAGGTATGTGACTTGATATTTCAATCTCATAGTATCAACATGAAGTTAGACCTCTGAGTCCCATATTTTGCATAAAAGTTTGTCCCCATTAAGGACTGGAAGTTCTGTCTTTGTGCAAATCGACACGATTTTGCTGTCTTGATAGTGAGGAGGCATTGGGATTTCTGTGATGACCCACATTAAACGCTTACTGGCAAAGAGGACTGTGCAATTCCAGAGTGAGCACTAAGTTTTGAAAAATGATGGACCAACACATCCACCACAGATAGGAAAAAAAAAAAGGCAAATTCCTTTTTTTGCATTGCTATTGCTGTAATTCCTTGTTTGTTTTTAGGCTAATGGAATGGAGTTAGTGAATCAGTCAAATGGAGACTAATGGTACAGACGTAGTCTTTGCATGTTTGTTGAACTGCTACTGCTGAGAGCATCTGCTTTCAAAATCAGGTAACTCTCGTGGTGGTTTAAAAGGCAAGTGCTTAACTGCAGTTATTACCTAATTGCTCATAACTGCAATAAAATACTGACTTTTGATAGAAAACTGCTTGTTATTTTTTCAGTATACTCAGGACTTAATGCTGATCCCCTTGCATTATGTAATAAGTGCACCACATTCCTTTAATTACAGAAAAATACAGGTGAAGAACAATTTGTTCACTTGTGCCTTCAGTTATGTACATTGTACCTGGCAATGTGATGTCTGAGTTCTTCACCAGGAAAGGGAGAAAGATGATCACAAAGAATAAGAAGAAAAGGATTATTTTCTTCTTTGTATTACAGGAGGAACAGAATTTTCTGTTCTGTTGGTCAATGGTAGTTCTTTGCTGTGATCATATTCTGTTCCATGTCACTGGGAGGTATTCCATAAAGAAATATAATGTGCTGTACAGTTACATACCAACTCAGATGTAATTGTGAATGCCATCTATATGCCTTTTTTTTTTAGAATTCCTTTCTTTTTAATTAATCCAGAAAAAAAAGCGATATATAGGTGGCAGCAAATCTTCATGTATCTTCAGCTGTAAACAAACAACAGCTGATTTAATTTCTCAATTCATCTTGTTTGGTTTATTGTACCATATATGTTGTGGTGTTGGGGATGGTAACTGTGCTGGGCCCTGGAAGCTACAGGAGGTTATTATAAGGACAGTGTTTCCATCGGAGTTTTAAACTTACTTTTCTCAGGAATTGTATGTCTGGCTTGTCATATTGCATGGATTTAGATTTTAATAGTTTAGATATAATGCTGCAGTGGTCACAGTACATTTCTTCTTTACTGCCTAAATTACATAATAGTAGTATAATCATGAATATATGAAATAAATAAGGAAGGGTAAAGGTTTGCTTTGACAGAGAAATAACTAATCAGTTTGCGTATACAGAATTATGTCAGTGATTCCTCCATGCTCCTTCATAGCAATTTTATTTAACTTAGCAAATTAAAGTTGACATTTGTGCCTCAGTGTCACTTCAGTGGAGAATTTGAAACACCATCTATTTTTTCAGGTCATTTTGATGCTATTGTTTATAATTCATTCTCAAAGGAGTATTTCTCACTGTTCTCCTTTTTGTTGAGTCCTTGTGCCTCTCAGTAATATTAGTTGTGTGCAAGGCACAAGCATAATGTGGATGACTCAATATCTTTAATTTTGAGATTTTCAAGAGAATAAAAAATTGTATGTTTAAATATATACAATTCAACTGAATGATCCAAGATTCCAGCTAAAGAGTTACTGCATCTGTAGTTATCATTTTGTTAAAATGCTCCAAGTTCCACCAGAACTTGGGAGAGATGATGTTGAAGGAACAGATCAAAGGTAGCAAACTATTAAAGGCTTTCCCTTGAACGGCAGTGAGCAAAGATTCTTTGCCACCTATAGTATCTTGAGATGGGGTCAACCCTCCCTTGAGCAGGGCAGTTGGACTAGATGACCTCCAGAGATCCCTTCCAACCTCAACCCATTCTGTGATTCCGTGATGCTCCTTAATGCTGAATCCCCTACAAGACAGAAGTATCTACCACTAAGCTGAACACACAGAATAAAGAATGAGGGTCTATAGTGGAATGGAATGAATGATCTTCAGGAACTGTAAAAAAATAAATAACTGTTGAAGTTGATGCCTGACCTTGGATGAAAATCTTTCTGTTGCTTTTCCAGAAATGTGTTGAATAATGAGTTATTTGGGAAGGCTAAATGGTTTCAGAAGGTCAAGATTACCCATGTTTCATGGCTTGAGCAAACAAAATTGGGGAAAGGCAAGCAAAACCACTTCACAGCAACTGAAAAAATGTTCTTTTGTCTCAGCTACAGACCCATGCTACAGTTGTTGCTTATGCAGCCTCTGAAGTTCAAGTGCTCTCCTAATTTTCTGTGCCCTTTAATTCTCTCAATGTAAGGTGTGGTGATGATGTGGAAACCCTCCAGTTCTCAGCTGTATAGTTTCCAAGTGGGTAAATCTGAGCTGGCTGGCTGTGTTCTGACTGGGCAGTTCTGCCATGTAGTGGAACCACCTTATGCTGGGTTAGATGGGCAGATATTATCTGTAGACCTCAGTTTCAATTCTGGTTATTAAGAAGAACAACATATTGAGATGTTTGAACTTCTAGTTTTCATGTATAAAGCCAACCACCCTCCCTCCCCCAATTCCAAGAAAAATAGTGTAGAAGCCAAAATCAGAGTGGTGAAAGAAGAAAAAAGTGTAAAAGTGGAATCAAAGAAAGACCCAAGGGAACAAAAGAACTTAGCAATCAGGACCTGAAGTTAAGGATATCTTGCCAATTTCGTGGAAACTGAAAGGGAATGGCTTTCAGGCAAAAATAAATGACGATGTCGTTACATCAGAGCAAAAATTTCCTCCTTCCATTAGAGAGCGAAAGGATACAGCGGTGGATCCCATTGTCCAAAGGCAATGGAAGATAATTGATTCTCCACTCATGCTTTAATTGTGAACAATCACTCTACTTATCCGGTTCTTCTAATTACGTCTGCCATACCCTTCTTTGCCTTGCCATAGGTCTTGGCTACAGACTGAATGTGAGCTAGTGGTTTCCTTTCAGCAGCCTGCCAGTACAGATGGATATTGCAGACAGTAGGGACTGTTTATGAGTGTGTAGTTTGGCTTCAGATGCCTTTTCCAACCAAAACCTAGGGATCTCTGATGCACTTCGTCTCCACCACCAGGAGAGCAAGTGCCAGTGACTCCACAGCCAGAATTTCTCTTCCTGCAATAGTCTCTCAACTGACTTTGCCTTAGCTTAGCACTCTTTAGCGGATCCCAAAATATCACTCATTATTTGGTAATAAGCCTTTTCCTAGCAGTGCTCTGCCTTCTAACACAAATAAGGTGGGGTTAGGGAATTGCCATAGATACCAAGTTCCTTAGTGGAACATTACTCATATTTCATAGAATCTTAGAAATTACAGATGGAAAAGACCTTTTAAGGTCATTTGTTTCTATGGCAGATTATTCATTACTATATATATATTTGCTGTAATACTTTTTCCAGGTCTTAAATGACTCAAGTGACACCTCTCCCCTGAGAATAAATTCCAGTGTCTAGCAGTCCTTAGTTGTAGGAATTTTTCCCTTATATTCACCTTGAATTTACATTTTTCTGCCCTGTTATGCATAGCTGATTTTTGACTGGTCTGTTCCTTGCTACATATTCACCTCTGCTGAAATACTTCTGAATATTTTCCATGTTCCTTTAGGCTTTTTTTGTCTAAAGTTTATATCCTCTGCTTATACTTTTACCTTTCCTGCTCTGAAATTTTGTTGTTGTTTTTCTGTTAGGTTTTATTGATTTTTTTTTTCCATGTATTTAAGGACTGCTCTAACTTTGTTGCACGGAGTACGGGATAAGAACAGTCACCTGCTGCTCATGGCATGATCCTTAGCATTATAAAATCACATTAGCTCATTTGTCACTGCAGTTTGTCACAATCATATGCCTTCTTACTTTCAGTTTCAAGCACATCGAATGAAAAATGTCTCCTCCGTGTTTAAGTGTTTTCCTCCAAAATGGCCTTTGTAGTATAATTATGAAATCAGTCTAATCTTCTGTGGTAAGGCAATATGTGTTCATATCTATTGACAGAAAAGGTGCCTCCCTCCAGCTCCCTGCATTTCTGTGTAAGGCTGACAAGCGGTGCATGGCTTTACTTTGCTTTCTGAACCGCCTGTGACTTTATTTATCCTTAGGAGAGTCCAGTAAAGGTGAATCCATTGTGTTACTGAAAATTCCTGCCTTTTCACTTTTGCATGTTCCAACAAAATGTCCCTGAAAATTCACTTTTATGGAGCTAGGAGATCTTTAATGGAAAACAAATACTAATTTTTTTTAAATAAATCCTTTAAGTCCTTATAAACTCTATGCATTTTTTTAATTCTTTTAGATATCTGAGACTTTCAAAATAATATTTTGAAAGTGTTATGGTCCTTAACAGATTAATATTCGTGCTTTCTGTTATTAACAGGAATAAACCAGCTTATTTTCTGTGTGAGGACCAAGCCTATACCTATCAGTTATACATGACTGAATGCCTAAAACTGCCAAGATGCTCTCACGCTTTTTTATTCTGCATCATTCCTGGCCAGAAGCTGTGCCGATTTACCTTAGAACATTGGCAGAGAATGTTGGCTGTGAGTTTCTGAGCAAGTCCAGAGCAGGATTTGATGTTCCCTCTGTCCGTACAAGCAGAGCACAAGCACTCCAGGAGGTTTCTGGACTGCACTGATGATAACTTCCTGACACAGGGTATCGAGGAATTTTTCCCTGTGTGGGTGGAAACGCTGGAACAGGTTGCTTAGGGAGTCTGTGGTGTCTCCATCCTTGGAGATACTCAAAACATGACTGGACGTGGTTTTGCTGTCGTTGAACCTGACCTGAGCAGAGGGTTGGACTAGGGGAGCTCCAGAGGCCCCTTCCAGCCTCAGCTCTTCTGTGATTCCGAATTCATGGCAGAAATAAGCGTTGAAGCAGCTGCCCTCTTTTTAAAGAGCTGTCTCTGAAACAGGAATATAATGGAAGTTAGTATATGAATGTCAGATGGCATAGAGAATCTTAATCAACATTCCAGTTTTAATTGGATTGTTTAAATAAAAATGAGTTTCTAACTCAAAGGAAAAATAGTTCCAGCAAAGTTATGGAATATACTTTATTTACCCAACAGTTATGATTGGCTCCAGCATTTTCTACTATGCATTTTGGTGCAAAAATAGGTTTTCTAGGGATAGTGGATGTTTTTAAATCTGTACTGTTTGCCCAGTGGGCTGTAATATTTCACTGTTATATACAAAATCAGTGTGTCATGGGAGATTGGTTTGTCTAAAATAATATCTGGCATTTTGGTACGTAATAAAGTTTTAATCCTGTGAGACGTTGAGCAGTTCCTAAAAGTACTCATCACCTTGATAGCCTATTCCATGAAATGGGATCTGAGCTTGGGTGGCCATATTTTTTATAAACTAGGACTTGTTTAAAATCAGTCAGAAAACCCCAACTGATTTCAGTGTATGCCAGCACACGCAGTGAGATGCCGTATTATGTGAACAATGTCTGAGGAATTCATTAAATTTTTCCCACTATGAGAGGAAGAGGATGTGTTGGGCAATGGTGGCATTTTTAGGAAGCAGGAGTTTAGTCAGAGCACAACGTTTCAGATAACAGAACGGAAAGGAATGCAGAGTTGGAGCAGCCTCATAGTAAATTACCTTTGCACGTTTCCTGCCATCTCCATCGGTTTGTGATCTATGCCTAGCGCCCGGCATTGTCCTTAAGCCACATGAAGAAGTACGTGGCGTCATCTCAAGCTTTCGTCAATGCTTCGGTGTGGCTTTGTAGACAGGAAGCATGGCAAGAATAGTGCGGTCGGCACCTTCCCTGAGAGACTAACCAAAGCCTCCTGGAGCGTGCTCTGCTGCCAGCGGGGGAATAAGTCCTTATTTGACTCTTGCAATTGGCAATGAGAAGAATGTCTGCCAGACAAAACAGGGTCATCTCTGGGGAATGTGGGTTTAACTAGCCCATGTACAAAAAGAAAGAGAGAGATTGGAGTTGCCAAATCACTCAGTAGTGAAAACCTTCAAATATCTGGAGTTACATAACACCTTTTCTAACATAATGCTTGGACCGGATAAAAGAACCTAAAATAAAAGTAATGAACTATTGTGACTTTTGTTTTGTGCCAATGGGTTTATGGCATCGGAGCCTTCGACATAACATCTGTGTGTACTGCCATTTGCCCTTTTAGTATTTTTCCAGCACTCCATAGGAAGAAGCACTTTGCAATTACTGGAAATGGCAAATGGCTTCTGTATCATTTCTTTATTTTTGGAAAGGATGTAAAACTGGAAAGGTCCAGCCCATTGCCTAAAATGCGTTCAGTCAGTTGAGAATTTGCCCTGTTCATGCAAACTCTAGACCTTCTCAAATGTAAAGCAAGAACAGATAGTTCCATTTTAGAACTGGCAGAAATGGTAGAGCTTCACACCCTTTCCTTTCGCTGTGTCTACACACAGGTGTCTAGGGGAGCACATTATAAGAAATTAAATGCGCCTGAAAAACAATCAAATGTTTGCCGGTAGCACAAAAAACTTTTGTCCCCCTATGTGTTACTGTCCCTAATATTATATTAACAGGAGATAAAAGCTCTCTCTGCAGCACATGTGCTCACCAATAGGCTGTTATCTGTGTTTGCCTTTTTTCATAATAAAACGAGATAAGAGAATTAGCCCGCTCTCCAGTGTAAGCTCTTGCCTTCTTTCAATTTAACGTTTGATATTAGCTTTCATGAAGAGAATTTATTTTGCTCAAATCTGTCAGGTTACATTGATTAAGAAATCTGAGGTTTCTGATGGAAATATCAAGCCACAAAAATTCCACATTGTTACAAATAAATGGCCTAAAATTTGAAAGCCAAAACCAGACAGAGCGGGTACTTTGTGTATGACAAGCAGAATGGAGGGCTGTATTCACCTCCACTGATGTGAACTGGTTGAGTGTTGACATCTGGGAACGCTTCACAATGCTTTACGTAGTGTCTCTTAGCTGGTGTCTTGTTGGCAGCTTTATTTAATGGGATTCTATCTCCCTATTTTATTTTACTGATACTTCTTTATTTTCCTGGCAACTGTGTTGAGTTGCTGAAGGTAATGGTCAGTTCACACGAGTGTTACTGTGCTCCTCGAAAATTCCAGTGTGGGGATGTTGCACTAAAAATCTTTGATGGAGTATGAATAAAGGAGCTACACTTTTATTATAGTAGGTCTGGTTTTATAGCTGGACATAAATATTCATTTGTTTCCTATGATGGAGCATTCTCTTCAGGTGAGCCCGACTCATTCAATTCAAACCATCTTGTAGCTTAACCTGTGATTATAATTTTTTTTCATATGCAAACCTTCCCAGCAAAGGTGCAGTTTTCTACTGAATTGTCACTACAGCAGGACAAACGCAGGTTCATGTGTGAGCGTATTAGAAATGACCCTTTCAATGACAAGCTTTTCATGTTCCTTTTTATAACTGTCAATGAGCCATCTACTCATAAATTAATTTTTCATGCTGCTAATGTGCCAATCAAATCAGCTACAGGTCTTAACTAAAAAAGAAGTTTGGAGAAATTAAGTGTGAGCTCTCTTACCTTTGTCAATGGGGCTTGCAAGCATGGCAGAGTTTATATTAAATCTTCTTAATGAGGTCTTTTTCCCATAGAAATATATTGCCTGGTACTGATTTTGAACATTTCCTTTGCATCTTTAGAATTCCTTTTCATAATTCTGGTTTTATAATTTTGTCCCAAAGCAGTTGCAAGCTGCATCACATATAATGACCTTGTCTACCCTTTTGCAAACAGTAACAGAACCTGGTTTTTTTCTGATCTACTCTCCGGATCGTACTCGCTATGCCAAGTAAACTATACTCACTATACTCACCATACGTATATGTCTGTATATAGTGTAACAGGACAAAACCGTAGGATTGCTTTGCGATTTGGGCATCCTTCTGACACAAAATTGTTATGCAGAAATGATATATGTCCAGTAGAAAAGCTGTTCTAATCAAGCAGTGAAAATAAGTTTTGCCAGCATAGTCACCTTGAAGTCACCGATGCCCAGTGTTTATTTTTTAAGGCCCGTTGTTTATTCAGCCTCTTGTGTGTGGCAGTATAAATAGGAAACAGTGGAATGTACATGCGTTATTGTGCTGAGAAGTGCTTTCTCTGTGAGTTCAGCTATTCTGCGTAAATTCAGTTTTCTGCAACGCATGAAGATTGCATAGGAATGTTCAAATATTTAGAGAAAGTACTGTATAGTATGTTTATAATGAAACATATTTTCTTCCTGTTCCATTTTTCTGCCATGATGGATGACTTCCCCCTCCCTAAGTATTCTATACCGTATGGTTTTACGTGTACAATAAACTTTCCTGGAACAGTAACCATCTGCTGACATGGAAATTGCAATAAATGTCCTGACAGTGTTTTGAGAAACACCAGTTCCCCTTAAGGAGGGAACCTACACCTGCAAAAATACCCCACTCAACCAAAAAACACCCTACATCAATCTTTGATGTCAGCACTTTCCTCAGCTTGATGGGAATTTCCTCGTGCCTGGAGAATTCAAAGCACTTTGCATCCTGGGCTTGGTTCTTCCAGGAATGGGTGTAGAACCAAAACCTTTTAGACTTTCCAGAAAGCAATAACATTACAAAATCTCATGCCAGGTGAGCTATATATGAATTGGACCACAGCTGACTTTATTTTCTTGTATAGATCTTTTCAGATGAAATACTGTCGAGAAGTGTTTGGCAACAATGAATTAAGTGTGCTAATTTGGTGTAGGGATTGATCTACATGCCTAAATGTGGGCATATAGTGCTGTTTGAGAGTCTAAGGTATCCAAGACATCTGATGGAGCTAGGAGATATGGTACAGTACCTATAGGAGATCCAAGCCCTTCTGAAGGGCTGTATAGACCTATACAGTACCTATAGGAGATCCAAGCCCTTCTGAAGGGCTATATAGACCTATACAGTACCTATAGGAGATCCAAGCCCTTCTGAAGGGCTATATAGACCTATACAGTACCTATAGGAGATCCAAGCCCTTCTGAAGCAGCGACTGAGGCTGGATAGGATGCTGCAACCTGGAGTGCTGCATCCTTAAGTGTTAAGACCTCTGTTTTTGCAAAAATGCATCAAAATGGGTTGACCTAGGAAGAAACACATTATTCTCTGGGAAACAAGAGACAATAATGTGCAATCACAGACAAAAAATGTGGATTTTGGTTATTGTCTAAATGCAATTAAATTACATGAGTACTTGGCTGAAAAACATTTTTCTTGGCAAATTTCGTGTCACTGAGACCCTTTCCCTGACCAGGAGAGATGAAGATACTAGCAAGTAGCTAACAGAAAGAAATCTCAGGTGAAATTCCGTATTAGCAAAAAGCAAGGGGAGAACTGATTGTGTTTTAAAATATACCACAGCCAACTGTATTACACTCTGTATCACATTAGAAGTATTGTTATATTCAGTGAGATATCAATACCACTTATGCTGCTGTAAAAATTTGCTCTCAGTTCTGTTATTTTTATTGAGCATCCTACTGGTCATCCTATTTATTTTCCCCTCAAATTCCTGCTAACATGGGTGATTCATTTCTTTTCTGAAGTGTAGCCATCCAAATTTCATTGCATAAATCCTTTAAATTCTTTATAGAGAAAAATAAAAGTGGTTTTTTTTTTCTTATAGTATCAAAGGCTGCCTCCCAGTGAGAAAGGTGCCAAAACGCTTTTAGACTGGAAAAGTCCTGAGTGTGATATGTCTGTATTCTGTTTTTATTCATCTTTCACACACTGAAAAAGGAAATTAAGTTAATGGAAAGTATGTGATATGACAGCAATTGTTGCTATAATAATATCGTGCCTACAAAGAATGTTGCTGAGGAAATTATTCCATACTATTTTTGAAAGGACTGTCAGTGCAATACCTTTTTTCCAAAGTAAAAGCCAATGACATCTTTTTACAGTAGTTATGTGAAACCTTTTCTTAGTTCTGAACTCATTTTGATATGAATTCAACAGGAAGAATAAACCCATCTCATCTCTGAAAATCTAATATTCTATCTAAGTTCTGACTTCACAGCCAAGTTTAAATGCTTAGTCCTTTTAGTAGTTAATATTGATTATTAACTTGTTATTTATGCAGTATATGATTAAATCCCAGCAGCAGTTGAACAAATGGTACCTTTTAATGGATTAAAAAATTACCCTGGTAAAAGAAGCCAGTCTAACACCTATTCCCACTTATATTATTTGGGTATTTCGAGCAGTTTAATGAGTAACTTGTATCTCATCCTGGTCCTCGTCAGGGATGTAAATTTTATTTTGTGTCCTGATCCTTCAAACTCAGAAGCAGTCACATATATGTAAATATCCTCACTTGAAATTCGGGGCAGTGTAAAATCTGCCCCGGTATATGAGCTTGCAGGAGCTGACATATACTAAAATCACACAAATGAAATGAAACTGATGTTGAAACAGGACTGAAATCCTGAATGATTTACAGAGTATTGCTCTGTGCAGTCGTTCCTGATGAACTCGTGAAGTTCAGTTTTCTTCCGCTGACAAAGTTTTTGCTCTAACACTATTTATTTATTTATTTATACAAAAATCTTAGTGGGGCTGAGCTCCTTTTTGTAGAACATTTTAAAAGCTGAAGGTAAAAGCCATCGAGGATGTTTTTTATCTGTCTGTTTCTTTTATTATCTCTCTCCACACACACCCACACACCCACCCCTCTGTGTGTATATATACAGATCTCCATATATATATATATCAACACTAAAAAATTATATCTTTGTGTGGGCATACTCCATATTTCTTCTTGTTGATTCAAACAACTCTTCTCATGAAATGTGAACATTTAATCACTGATGTTTTAATTCATTTTAATGCAGGAAATCTCCACCATCCACTTGCTATAAAGAAGACCAGACAAAAGATGTCCTAGAATTAGGTAAGTTATGTCAAGCTTCAGTTTGGCTTTTGCCATCTTATTCTTCAGAGCAGCTGTAACCAAATATGTATGGTTCATTTCTTTTGTAGCTCTTTAGTTGATTCAGAGTAATTGCATTTGCTACTAACGTCTTCTGTAAGATTGATTGAAGAAATTGTTAAGAAGTAATCAAAGAAAAGCTGGCTCATATCTTTTTTTTTTTATCTGTCCTTTCTGGACAAAATTATGTTTTCTTTTTTATAAAGACAGGTGACAAGAAAGTGTCAATTGTCCCCCTGAGCAATTTTTTTTCATCCAACACACTATCTGATTTTTTTTTTTCTTTCAGTTGATGTTGAGGAAGAAGAAACAACTGGAGAAATCTGTAAGAACGTGGATCTTTCAACACTGTATGTGCTTCGAGTGGTGCCAAAGGCAATTGATATTTCTCTCGCAAAAGTAAGAGTAACTGTGATGGTAAATACAAGTAGATGTCCGAGAATGTCATTTCAATTAAGATATCGAAAGGTGCAATGGATTGCTCTGTGATTGCACATTTGGGTGTGATTTAATGTGGTGTATTCATTCCTGAGGATATTCCTTATTTGCTACTCAGATGAAAAAGCAATGTAGGGATGCCTGTCGAAAATTCTGAAAAAAATACCAGAAGAGCATGTTGGAATGCATCAGCCCACTTGAAACATAGATAACATCTTTAATTGATGAAGCTTGTATTATTTTATTAATGATTATTCTCCAGTCCTTTACATAGACAATGGTTCAGAACAAGTTTATTATTCCTCTACCACTGTTTCTTCCTTGCTTATCTTCCTTATTTGAGCAGAGGTAGAACTATGAAATACTTCTAATATTTTCCTTCCTGTTCAGACAGAGGGGAAAAAAAAAAACAGAGAAAAGATAACGAGGGTGTCTTCCAATTTCATTTCTAGATCAAAGAGGTTTGAATAACTATACAAACACTGAGCAGTCTGTTCTTATTTACTCAGCTTTACTTAAGCATGAATGCAATTTCTTCAGTGTAGTTGCTCCTGAATACTAGTCTGCAGTTGTTCAGGGCTGAGATCTGGATTTGGCACGTGCTGATATGTCATCCAACATGCAGCAGTCAAACATTTGAGTAATTTCTATCTTGTATCAGCAATTTTGACAGGCGAAACAGGCTGCCTCTTCTCCATACTGTGTCCAGCAGGGTCCTTTTTTCTCTACTGTAACTATTAGTAGGCGTTGCTCTTCTAGCTGTTAAGTTCAAGGCAATAATCTGTAATGCTTTCGTGGGAAACTGTGCCCCAGACAGTCTTCATAAATAGTTTCCTAAACAGCATTATGAGTAAAAGGAATATTGCAGGAAAAGGAAAAAATTGCTCCTTTTCTTTTGAGTGTTGCTATTTACAGTATGTATAAACCAGAAAAGGGTGGTTGTAGTGAGTTAGTCATTGCCCTTCCACACTCCTCCTTTCTTTTCTACAAATGACTGCAAGAAAATGTACCTGTGTTTTGGATTTGGTTTTAAAATAACTTTTTCTTTCTGTTTTTTTTAATAGGAATTAAAAAATCTTCTGTTTGGCTCTAGTCTTTGTTGCTTCAGCGAGGAATGGAAAATACAGAGTTTTACATTTAATAACTTACCCCAGTTAAAATACGGCATTGTGCAAAAAAAGGTACCGCAAGTGACTCCCTTAAAGTGACGTTTGCTTTTGACACCGGACTGGCAAAGGCTGTGTGTTTCAGTAGAAAAAAAAAAAAAAAAAAAAAGGCTTCTAAAGAATCTTCTATTTCTTTAATTTCTCTGGTTACCACTGGTTGATGTCTCCTTGCCAAGTCTTGTTAGGATACTTGACACGGGTAAAATATTTCTGGGGGAAATTTAAAGTCACTGCAGAAAGTGTGCGTATGTGTGTGTGTGACAGGGAATTATTCAAAGGCAGGAAGACAAACCACTTCAGCTGAAAGCTAGTGGTGCTAAAAGAATAAAAGGGAATAAATCAAGGGTGGAGTTTAAGAGAAAAAGGATATGTGGGGGCAATGTTTAACAAGTTTAAGACGGAGTGTGATTTGTCTCAAAATGGGAGGATGCGGCAAGAATTGCCTATAGTGCCTGGGAAATCACAAGGAGATTTTTGCCTCTTAAAGATGTGGGGGGCACATGATGAGGCTCATTCCTAAAACAGAAGGGAACAAATTCCCCTGCGGTGTCACTGGGACTGGGACACTGGGATTGCTGATGGTACCACCTCTTTGGCAGACAAGTTTCTGTAATTCTGGACTGCAGCCACAAGATGCCAGCTTCTCTCTAAAACAAGGTTTTCATCAATTCCTAGGCATCACCTACCGAATGGCCCTTTTAAAAATCCCCAGCAGGTCCCTGTGGTTACCAGAGCTGGTAAAACCAGTTCAGGGTCAGCCTGGAAAGCGTGTACCCAAACCAGAGAAATTTTTGGTGCTAACAAAAATCTCTCTGGTCTAGGACATTCAGTGGGAGACTCACTTATCTGGTGTCTAGCTTGTCAACCTCGCCTGGGCACCTGACTCTTACAGGCGGACACTGCATTGCTTCAGGCTGTCCTTCTGCTCTGTATGCCAGATGCAGTTGACCAGCCTGGATTCTCACCTGGCTGATATGTAGATTCAGACCAGGGACCACACACAGGGCGCAGGATGTGTAGCTGCCTCCAAAATCAGATTCATTGTAAAAATACATTCTCCTCAGCTGCAGCTTAAAGCCTTTGTCTCTGCCCTGTGACTCTGTATATGCAATATCCATGCACCAGGTCTCTTCTCTTAAGAGCAAGGATCTGAGGACTTCAGTAAAGACTAGAAAAGGAGTAGACTCCTCTTTGCAAAACACTCATAGAGCTTCTGCACTGTATCTTGCCTGAGAGAAGTAGACTGTTATGTAATGCACAGAAATGAGAGGAGGAGAGGCTTTGGGGCAAGGACAGTGGCTAATAAACATGTCATTAAGATGTTTGATAAACTTACCTTGTCTAGTTAAATATTTCATTAGGCTGATGATCTCAGAAGAAAGCTGCTTATGTTTAAATAAAACCTAGCGGAAAAAAAGATAACAAATATTAATTTAAACTCCAAAAGGAACCATGGCAGTAATGTTCACTGGTCCATAGTAAATGTTACTTTGATGTTTGCAGACCCTGCTGCTAGAGAAAGGATGTCTCATCACTTCTAGTGACTCACTGGCCATAGAGTTCCCTACTGCAAATTCCACAACAGGAATGGGAAACCGCAGTGTTTTGCTTAGATGTGTTTATTTCAAATAGTTAATCTTTTCCTCCTCACTTCCAAATTCATTTCAGCTGAACAATTGTTTGATTGTCTCCTATGTTAAGTTTCTGTGGTGCTATAAGAAGACATTAAGAATGGTTCTTAATTTTTTTTTTTTTTTGACTGGGAGGCTGTCTCTGGTGAGCTGTAATAAACCTTGCTTTTTTCCTTAATATATTTCAGATTATTCCCTCATTAGTTATGTAAGGAATTATAGAGAGGTATTGTGTGTGTAACATAAATGAGAACATGGAAGGTATCAATATCTAAGCTCTTTTCTGATTACAGGACCTTTATTTTCTAGGTTGCATACTGTGCATACTGCGTGTACCCACAGGTCCTGTTCCCTTGGGCTTGGGGTGGTACTTACGGCAACCTGAGAATTAAACTGATCATTTTGATCACATTACTACTTGAAAATAACAGTGCTGGCTGCACTTTTCATTCTCCCACAGGATTTTGGGAGGAGTTTGACAGATCCTAACCACAGCCTGGTCAGGAGTGCAACTGCAGCATGCGACAGAGGTGCAATCCTGGGTTAATCTCATGCTGTGGAGAGGGATTTAATATGCTGAATCCTCTGTTAAATTGTAATAATTCCCAGTACTACCAATGTGATGCGTGGCATCATGATATCTGTGATGTTAGTTTTGTGTTCTGCAAAGCCTGCTCCATTCATGCAGAGATATTCCAGACAAAGTATTTTTTCTCTGTCTTCTCAGCAAACTGCTTGAGTAAATAGTAGGATATGATGCATCTGGGAGAGAACTGAGTGGCAAGAGAAGGACAGTTATACTGGATAAAGTTTTCTAGACAAGAAGAGGGCATGCTATTTTCTTCTCAGGACAGCTTGTGCAGCTATCTCCTGTTAACTCCCAGGAACAGGTCTTGGTCATGCAGTGGGGCCAGGTGGGACAGATGACATGGAATAAGCAACAAGAAGGAAAGACATTGCTACCCTGTCTCATAGTTTTTCAAAACATCTATAAAACTATTTTCCATAAAGTCTGAATTAAATATGATATTTGTTGGTATTGTGATTTTTTTCCAACATTAATTATTTGAAAGGTTCAAACTTCCTTTCTTTTCTTTCTCTTCCCCAGTGAGAGAGCTGCGTGGTGCAGAGGGCTAGACATAAAACTGAGATCTTTGTTCAGTGGTCTAAGTGGGAACTCGAGGGGAGGTAAAAGAGCAAGGCTAATTTTCACCCTCTGGAAAACAGTCAGATTTGATTTTTCTCAGGAAGTTAAGGTAGAATGTGGGTCCGTAGGGATCAGGAGATCTTTCATTTTTGGACAATCACAGAACAGAGTTAAAAAGCCCAAACCTTTCCTTTGATATCTAAACATTTTCAGGAAAAATAGGTGGGAAATAGAATACCAGTTAGTAACACTGATTTTCATTGGCTTGCAAAAAAAATGTATAAAAAAAAGGAAGAGCAACAGAGAGCAGTACAAATCACGGATGGAAAGAGAGAAATGAAAGAATGGTTTAAGTTCGGTGGTGTTGGGTTGACATTTGGACTTGATGATCCTTGAGGTCTTTTTTCAACCTTAGTGATTCTATGATTCTGTTATTTAAGCCTGAATGGAACCACATGGCTTGCAAAAGTTTTCACCAGCATCAAACAATGCAAATAGTTTTGTTCATGGAGTGTCCCATTATTCCCCTCAGGGTGGCCCATGCGGAGTCCTGGCCGCAGTTCAAGCTTGTGTCCTACAGCAGCTTATCTTTGCAGACAGTAACAGGAATAAAGACACTCGGTAAGTCAAGAGTTGACATCAGAAATATTTTCCATACAGAAGTAAAAATTTTTTCCTCTGCTGCAGCCACTCAAGAGCCTTTGGAGTTTGAACTTATTGAACTTTTCTTTGTCTCTAAGAAAGAAAGAAAATAGCATATGATTTATTTGTATTTACTTCCCTTTCAGCTGTAGGGATTTAGAGGCTGGAGCTGTATTTGTATAATTACTTGCTTGTGATTAACCCAAGAACCTCTAAAAAAAATCCAACAACTTGAATTGTGGCCAATGAAAATTATTTAACCTTGAGATCCCATGGAGATGTGATTTCAAAGAAAATGTATTCAAGATTTGAAAGCCCATGAAATTCATGCAGTTTTTAACACTAAGAATCTTGGGGAGGGTGAAAAGTCAGAGTTATAGCTATATTTTTTTTTTCTTGGTACTGTGCTTGATCTTTCACAGTTAAACTCATTAATAGAATTTGAGTTTAAATTCTGTGTGTGTATTTTCTACTTACTTTAAAGGAATATTGTTAAGTGTTGCTAGTTAAGTATTGCTAGTGTCAAGGAAAATTCCTTGGGCTGCTATAAGATTAACATACTTGTCACTTTACTAGAGGAGCAGAGCTGAAATGCTGAAAAAAGGTCTAAAAAAATATTACTTTATTACCAGACTTGCAGTTTGGTTTGTTGAATGGGGGTACCAGTATTTTACTGGTTTACGCTGCCACCACCTTATGTTATTTGTTGGTGAAAAGTTTTCATGGTGAGATTTCACTTGGACTTCATTACCTTAAAGTGTGAAAAAGTTCATAATGTATAAGAATTTGGCCTTAAATGTCCACTTTTCTGCTTGGAACTGTTCAGGAAAGCGACAGGGTCTCTGTTGATTTTCCTTCGTTTTGTTTGACTGGCACAATATAAATTCATTCTTTGTGCTGTTTTCATTGATAATGGAAAGAAACAGGCACCTCTGGAGCATCATTATTTGTCTTCAGCACCCAGGATGGGAGGTGACAGTTAATCAAAGGATTACCAGCTCCTACGGGTTCCACACAAGTGCCCAGGTCCAGGAGTGCTAATGGGTAGGCAGTCCTGATACAAGACATCTAGTTATTAGAAATGTTGAAAACCAGGCTTAGAGCCTAAATACAATACTGAAAGTTTTACCATTACTACTACTATTGCTGCTGCTAGTTGGCACTCATTTCTTACGGACCCCAAGACCAAGGCCAAATTGACAAGATGCTATAAATCATCACTTGGAAACTGCCTGTTCCTTGAAGTCGCTTGAAGGCATTTACCATGGACTGATAAAGAGATAGGGTCGGTGGTATAGTACATGTGCAGAGTGTAATATCAAGTTAATTCAATTATGCAGTTTAGCTTTTTTCTTCTTCTGTTCTAGCAAAAGTTCAAATTCAGATTATAATGAGAGTAGACTTTTCAAGGCAGAATGAGGAACTTGTCCACATAAAAGAAAAAAACCCCAAACAACTCAGAAACTTCCCTGCAAGAAAATCAGTACATATTTAGATTTTATGACCAGGAATCTCCACAGAATTTCACAGAAGAATTATTTCTGCTTGTGAAAACCAAGAATTTGTTTCAGTTTGGAGGACAGCCTTTGATCATCTGCTCCTTGATCCTTTGAGTCTCAGGTCATCCTTAGTGAAAATAGAGATGTTAACATTTAGTCCTTTCAACAGGGTTCAGTGATCATAAATGTCATCAAATTATGTGGCACCAGCTAAGAGGATTGAGGTCAGATTGTTCAAACTCTAAGTGTCCCAACTCATCCCAGCTACAACCTATGCTGTTTACTTGGCTATATTTGCCTCTCCTACTTTTCCGCTCCTATTATCCACATAGTTTTAAAAGATTTTGGTTTTACATATTTTAACTATCAAAAATGCTGCTGAAGTATGCAGAAATTCTCCAAGGAATTTCAGGTTAGCAGGTGAGCTCTTTGTCTTTATGTACAGAAATGCCAAAAGCCTCCAGGCTCCTAAAAATGAATAGTAAGCTGGACTGTTTTATTCATGAGATAAACATATTTTTCTTATGATGTGTTTGCCCTGGGCAGAAAGTCAGGCAGAAAGAAAGGGAAGTATCAGAGTTTGGAATGAGAAGGTTAATATTCCTTTCTAATTCTAACCTGAATTTTCAGATTATTAGCCACTTCACAGTAAGTGTTTGACTTCAGGCTTCTTCAACATTCAAGAAATCATTATCATGTCTCCTTTCTTACTCTGCTACTTACCTCTCTCAGACGTATAAATTAGTTGCTATGCTTCCCATGAATTTCTGAGTGTCTGTATTAGAACACAGGCAGAGATAAGAGAAAGTTGTGATTATATTTTTTTTTTTCCCTGAAAACTCTCACCAATTATTTCCCATATCTCACATCCTTCAGAGAGGGAAGCATTCTCTAAATGAACATTATATTCAAGGCAGACATTGAACTTGAAAGTCTGTTTAATTTTTTGATGTTTGGTGTTTCTTGTTTAGTCTTTTGAATTATTAGATCTTTTACTCAAATGCTGGGAACAGTTTTTGACATCATCTCCCAAGCGTGTAACACTTTAAGACTGATAATATCTGAATTTCAAAGGCTTCCATTCTTGAAGCCACTAGCAAAAACTCCAGTTCTGTGCTTCGCAGGAACGTGGATCTGTTGTCCACTTCTTCAAGCTTGTGTATGTTGGGTTTTGTTCTTAAATCTGTTAATTTTCCATTATGTGACTTTTGGCCTCATAGTCCTTTATTCCTCTGAGTAACAGGAGGTATGAGAAGACTTCACAAAACACAATTTGTAGGAAATGTGTTGACAGCATTGCTTACATGTTTGGGATCAATAGACTACTGTAAACACTCCATAGTTTTGCACATCATTGTGCAATGAAAATATTTCAGAAACGGTGGAGCTCCACAGACAAATACTGGGTCAGCTACCATGATGTTTTGGGTCACCACTTTGGGCATGCCCTATTAAAAAAATGCAAGCACCGTGTTTATTGTAGATGGTTCTTTAGATAAAGTTTCGTGGTAGGTAAGAACATTATGGTATAGATTTGTTGACAAGAGTTCAAAAATAAAATCTTAAGAAAAAAATTAAGTATGAAGGCATTTGTAAACTAAAAATCTTATTTCGTATATAAAGCAATCCTGTCACAGAGTATTAAAACAATTTTATTACAGATTTAAAGATTAATTAGCTTCTCTTGTCCATTATTTACCAGTATAGTATTGTTCCCTAAAGTACATTTACCTGTTCTTTTGTCCAGCCAATTATAAGTATATATTCTGAAAGAGCATCCACTATCTCTTTTAGAAGATTAGTTTTCAGAGTAAGATTATAAATCAGTGTATGATCAGTTCTGGTGGCTGACCACACCTTATTTACTTTTCTCTTTAATTTGGTCCATTGCTCTTAATGACAATAATAGTTTTGTTTTAATCATTCCATATAAATCACACACCACCTTTACTATTAAGCTCCTAGAAGCAGAGATTGTGCGTTTAATCTCTTACATCCACCTGCATTACAAGGGTATTGTCATAGAACATAGAGACGTAGGCTAGCAAGCTTAAGCTTGGCTTAAGTACCCATAACAGCAATCTAACCATCACTATGAGAAACATAAGCTCATCCAGATCCTCCAAATGCACCACACTGCTGTTAACACTTGACCTAGGTGAATTAACGTCCCTCAAATTTCTGTTTTGCTTCTGACTTCAGAAGAGACCTCCCCACTGTGCCCAGAGTTAGTTTTATGGGCAATCTAGAGGAAGTTGTTCTAGATACAGCTCTGTTCACTGGGTCTGATTATCTTCAGGAAGATCCAAGGTACCTTCTTAAATGCCTAAAATTATGTTTAAAGTGGTTCACCTCAAAGAATGGTTCCAAAAAGCCCATACTTCAGTGACAACTTCAATTGCATCTCCTTCTTTAGAGCTCTTTAGGTGCTGAACAGCAGCACCACATCCTCCTGCCCTCTGTTCACTCCAGTGCTGAGAAGTCTTCATGCTGCATGCACAGCGAGTGCTTCCCTGGCATTTCCTTCAGATGGTTAATCCTAAAAGGAAGGTCAGGTTCAACTGTACCGTTATACGTGGTCTGTCTTCTCAGTAATGATAGTAGCTCCCAGTTCAACTCACAGGATTTTTTTTTAGTTGGCCAAGTTGTCTCTTTCTTGACTCTAGAAGGAACTGAGATACCCAAACGATAATTTTCTGAGGCCACTTACTGGAGCCTCATTATTAGGTGTTATAACAGCTAAATAGTCTCTAAAAAAATGCTTTTGTTCTTTTAGCTACAAACCTGCTATGAACCTGTGTATACTGTATTTGGGGCACTTTGCCCTGTAACGAGTAATCTTCCCAATAAACATTTTGACACTTGTCTGTTTCTTGCATTTCCTGGACTGCAGTTGTCTTCAGCCTTCCGACGTTCACAGGACGAAATGCCTCACCATGGCTATTGCAGACATCTTGTGGCGTGCAGGAGGCAATGAAAAAGCAATTGTGGCACTGTAAGTAGGAGAAGCAATTTTAGTTAGTGTACAATGCTCCTATACTTGTGTCTGTTATATATGTACATCGTTCACAAAATGAAAGTTTTGTAAGATGTGTTTATGCAGTCTAAAATGGCTTAGGGAGAAATGCAGAATGTCATTTCTGCTGTCCCAGTAGCTGCTGCAGAATAGCCAAATTCTTTGAAATTGCTCTGAAAGATCCTTTCATTGAGGCTAGGATTCTTCCAAAACCTTTACCAAGAGTTATTTTTCCAGATGTAGCACTTTACTCCAACAATTTTGTATTGCAGGATATTCTACTATGGCTGGGATTAATTTCCTTTTGCTGTAGCTGGCTACTAGTTACTTAGTTCATGCTATGCAATTAGGCTGCTTGTACACAAGACATCTAACTTTTACATAGCTAGCTTTGGCTGTACTGGATCCTACGTGGTATTTTTAAGTGAGCCAAGTTTTGTGAGAATAGGTCATTTCTTTTATTAGACCAACTAAGATAGCTGAAAGATAGCAGAGAAGCTTTTGGGCACAGAAATCCTTCTTCAAACCTAAACCAGAAGGAGCAAATTCAGAGACATTTCAAATGATATTTTGCATCTATAAAAATGCTTCATCTATGATGATATTGTGCATATGTTCTGCTTGTTTTAATGTCATTGCTCTAATATTCTTTTCCAATAAAAGCTGTCATTAACATCTTAAATGTATATTTATCCTCTTTCTGTATAGAGACACTTGTAAATTGTAGAGCACAGAGAGCACAGCCTGGGTAAATGATATATTTCATTGATAAAAGCTTAATATGTGATAGGAACTTATTATGCAAGAGGTCGTAGTTAAAAATAATAATTCAAAATCTTTCCCTCATCATTCAGTTCACGTAACATTTCTCTTTAATGCCATTTTGTTCCTTTTAACATGAGCTTTGGTTTTGTCTGAATATCCTCTCCAGGCCGTCAGGAAGACAACAGTTCACTCCCGTAGGAAAATACAAGGCAGATGGAATCCTAGAAACTGTAAGGCTCTGTGTAACTCACAGTAGTATTCTCTGTACATCCTTTTTCTAGCTTTTCTTATTTTTTAGTACAATGAATCTGATTTCCACTGCTCTCTTAGTGTTTTAAAATCTTTTATGTCAAATTAGTCAGTTGTGATCCAAAACCCAATAGGAAATAACAAAATCCTGTAGTCTGGCTCTGAGTTGTCCCAGTGTCTCTGGGTAATTAGCCTCTCTGAAGTCCTTTTTTCTACCTTTCAAGCTTATGAACGGTTCCTACATTTTTACTGGTATGCAGTAAAAGTGAACATGGATCCTTTCAAGTTGACCAGCATGGCCACAAGCATCAAAAGGCAGTATTGCCTTCTTGTCTTACACAGAATTCTTTGCCTTTTTTTTTTTTTCTCTCCAGAAACTCCAAATGGCAAAATACTTTCCACTTATGTGTTTATTTCCATTTGAAGTTCTCAAATGGCTTTGCAATGCCATAAGCCAGGCTTTAGTGGTTTAAGGAAATACTACTGACCTCTTAAATGGAGGAATGGATGTGTCAAGAACTTTTCAGAACCAGACAGTTTTGGAACAACTGGAAATGAAAACCTGTAGAAATAGGGTGAATTCAGCAGAAAACCTTGACTAAAATGTGTTCTTCCAAGAGATAAGATAGGTTATTTAATGAATATGTTAACATAATTCCCAGCTGCTGGCTATTTCAGAGGGTAACTAACACCATTGTGCTCCTTCTAAGTACTGCTCATCAAAGGTCATGCGGAGATAACCACAGCGAAAATGTGATGGAAAGGAATATAATCCGGGCTGCTTGATCTTCCCTCATGTGGTGTCCACGAGATCATCATTTCTGTCAAAATGTGAAGAGGGAAAAATAGTCAAAGAACGTTGAAGTAAGGGCCTGGGTCTGTGAACTCTCCTGAGCTTCATGTGAAATAGGAGTGTTCATGGGAGTGTTCTCTAAGGACGATAAGAAGTGCTTTGATCTGTGCCTGCTATAGATGGTTCACCACATAGATACACACTCCTGAGCTGTTTGCCCGTTCTCTGTCTTTAAAGCTGCACTATTCCTCCGTTTGTCCTAAGAATTGTTTTTTATTGCATAAACAGTGCTTGAAATTGAATCAAATTGTCCGTTCAACGAACTTTCAACTAACAAAAAGTAGGTAGATTCCATTAGATTTTGATAGTTCAAATCTTTCAGTCAGATTTAAAGTTTTGTCTACTTTACTTCAGCTTTCGGGTTATAAAAGTGAGTTCTTACTGTTTCAGTTACTCTTTTTTTCTTCTTACATTTCTTCCCAGCTAATGCTGCACAGTGCCACCAGGTATGAAGATCTGATTGTATTTCTTCAGCAGAATATTCACCAGGTACTGTGTATAGAGAAGACACTATACCCATTAGAGTTCACCTGCCAGATTTTCTGTGGTTGTCAGTTTGATATGGTGTCTTCTGAACATTGTTTCAAACACTGTGTGGACATATCTTGCATTTCAACAAACAGAGCAACAAATTCAGTTCTAGCACAAACAAGAACAATTCTTTCAGTTTAATTTGCATTTATTTAGGATTGGGCAAAAAATGTACACAACAAACATAATAAAACCAGTCCTTTTCTTTTTTTCAGTTTGAAATTGGTCCCTGTGGATGCATCCTTCTGACTGTGTCTGTCATCTTATCAAGATCTATCAATCTGTGAGTGCCTTTGTATCCCTGTTTCATAAATGCAAACCAAACACGCTGTGCAAAGTGAGGAGACAGCCATGATGTGCTTAGCTCTCTGGCCTTTTCGACTTATCTTGACGTTTACTCTGGCAAATATAGGGAAACCATGCAGATTTACTCATCTAATCTTGATGCTCTTTTTGTTGTATAAAGACACACACACACATATATATATACAAAATGCTTTTAAAGTGGCAGTGATCCACCATATCTAATATAACCGATATAATTAGATATTTTATATCTAATAATATCTCCATCTGAACATTAGGCATCAGGTCTAAGGTGGTTGCCTGTGGTTCCTGTCTTGACAGTTGAAAGCAAGACTCCTTTAGAGGGTTATTTATTTCACATAATTTAGGTGTCCGTCTTAGGTGGGGATGAATAATTTACTCGTGATGCCCCAATCTCTCTGTCAGTAACAATGATAAAGAAAGGCTAGTATAAAATGGATTAGGCAGATAATTTTTATATGTTTGTAAGTAAGGTGTGACAAATCTGGTCTCAGTTGATTGGTGCAATGAATATTCTGAACTCTAGCTAAGGGATAGTCATAGTTTCTTAGAAGGTCATTGAGGCTTGCCCAAGCACAGTTGGAGTTAACTGTGCTTTTATACAGATTAAATGTATTTATGTGGTACTGTGAAGATCAGAGTGGGTCGGAATATAAACGCTTTCTTCATTTTGTCAAATTCCCATTTTGTAAAGATCTCCTAGAGTTGTCTGCAAGTGAAAAGAAGTCTTCCCTGACAATTTGCAATAGAATTGACGTAGAGAGAGCAGCTGCACTGGAGAGCAGCACAGGTTTGATTTATGTAAGCTTTTATTTCTTACATCTCTGCATTGTCTTGAAAATAGCAGCTTAGTCCAAATTTGATATGTATTCAGTTGCTCACCTACTGAGAGTCCTACAAGAATTTACAGATTTTTTTTTTGGTTGTGTTGTTGTTTCTTCCTTTCCTTTGCTTACAATAACACTCCAGGCCATTGGCTTGACTCCACTTTTGCACTCTAACACAAATGAGGTGATAATTTTATAGGCTATGTCATTTATTCTCATTTTTCTGAGCTAATTACAGAGAAGTCCAGATTAATAAAGGTATTTGAGCAAGTAACAGTATATTTGGTATTTGGTAGGATCACCAACGCAGCAATGTTCCTATTGCTATTGATTGCATTGCTTTACTTGCTATAAAACGGTAAACATTTTTAATAATATAAGCAAGGAGCTTATTTTTCCCATCACTTCTCAGTTCTTAGCAGATGGATTATGACATGGCCAATCAATCATTGCTGGTTGTATTTGGAGGAGCTAAGTGTCTAAATTGAATGTGAAAATTCCTTATGGTGTTTATTTGCATTTTTAGGTATCTAAATATTTTTACAGTTCTGGTCCACAATGTCAGAATTGTTTATAAAATGTAGCTCTATTTTGAGGAAGATTCATGGCTTTCTCATAGAACTTAATTTTAAAGTATTGTTATTCTTCTAGCTTGGTACTGTGTAATACGTTGCATTGGTGCCTATCTTTTGTTTATAAGAAACAGGAATTTTTCTCTGTCACTAGATACAGTGGAATGTGTTTTCAGACCTTTGCATAAATGTTTTTGGAAGTGCACACTAAATTTCGTTTACGTAATTTTCGGTAATACATTTGGATGACTATGTCATAGTACTTCTCTTAGGATATTAAAAATATCAAAACAAATAACTCACTGCTCATATCATCAAGAAATATGTACCATTTAGTGAGTGTTACAGGCACTGTAAGTAATTATTTACATAACTGGCATAGTTCTGGAGGAATAGTTGAAGACAAGTAAGAGTTATTTCAGGTAATGGAATTTTCATCCAGTCATAGAGCTTTGTCCCAGGTTTTTAACAGTGGTCTTTTGTTTTGTTTATTTGAAATGAAAACACCATGGAGGTTTCAATTTCCCTGGTTTTTGTGTGAGTATTCTATTGAAAAAGCTAGACAGATTATTTAATTTTAATTGAGAAGTTCACATATTTTAGTTTCTATTCTAATTTTAGTTTTTAATTGACATTTCTTGTTGGCACGTTGAAGACTAAAAATCCAAAAATTTGGGTCATGGAAATTCTCAACCTTCATTTTTTTTTAAAAAAAACCACAGTGCGTTTCTTCCCACAGCAAAAATAACTTTCATTGCTGGGAGAAGAGGAGGCCAAAATATGAAGATGTTCAAATAAATATAGACAAATAATGGGAAAGTACCTGTAAACCCTGTGGTCTAGATGTAATCTCCATGTGCTCCATTTGTGTGTTCTGCTGCTGCTCCTGCTGGCTGGATGTTGGGATAGGCTGACTTTTGTTCTGGCTCCGTAACGTTTACATTGTTCCTGGTTTTTCTTGTAAAAGGAAATTCCAGATTTCAGCTAGGTCTATCGGGCAGTTGTTTTAAATCACTGCCAATCGAAGTATTTTTATTTAATGGGAACGTATGCCAGGAAATGCAGGGCTTTGCGCTGCTTTGTAGATTTTGGTAATGAGTTTATCATACTCCACGCACTAATGATCATCACTGGTAGAACTGATAACAAATGGCCAAAGAGGAGAGAGAATTCCTGAGGAAGTTGCTGAGAACGTGTTGTTGTTTCTGGTACAGGAAGGAATGCTAGCCACTAACAATTGTAAACTTTTTTTTTTCCTTTACAACCACTGATAAATTAAAAAATAGTGGGTGTATTGTACTAGCTCAGGGGAGTAATCTTCCTGAATGTGCAACGTGTATTCGAATCTTCGTGTTGTTAAGAGCTGCAAGATGTTTTCCATGTACCTGGGGGAGACTGAGTTTAAAGGTGGGGCTCAAGCCCCCATGTGGGCCTCACCCTTGCGTCTGAGAATGGCACATTGCAGGTAGGAAAGTTACAAATACTCAGGAATGATTTACACTGACCCGGTAATGGCAGCTTAAGTAAACCTTCGTAGTCTTGCTGAAGTTGCAACATGTAAAGGAACTCCATCACCAGCTTGCTCTAAAAGATGCTGACTCGCCACCTCTAACACTTGCCACCTTCCTCGCTGTGCTTACTCCTGCAAACCCATTCCTATAGTGGGATGTGGCAGATTCTGATCCATTCATTGAAATGTCTTCTTTAAATGTCAGCTTCTTACCAACCAGTCACACTGTCTGTTTCCATTGCCATATTTTTCTTGGTCTGTGCAATAACTTTATTGCATAAAACCATAATTTCTGGAACTTATAGCAAAGAACATATTGAATAAGAAAATTCCTTAGGTCAAATTCCTTTGTGGAAAAGCAGAGTATTGCTGTTTTCAAGCTCCCTGGAGAAAATAAATAGAGCCTCATCTGAAACACAGACTCATTGTATTACAAATTTGCTGGCCAAGAGAATCAAAACGCCGTTGTTTAGAATCTCTTTTGTTGACTTAGGGATATTTTATCTCTTGCTGATACCAGACCACAAATGTAATTCTGCAGTCTGCATTGGTCATTTGGGTATCTTTTCAATTTTTTCTCTGAAGTGTTTGTGTGAGAATAGAGAAAACAATGGCTTTATCTGTGGGGGCAAAAAAAAAGGAGAGTGATTTTGCAAGTCAGGAGGAGGCTGTGTACTTCATTAAGGTTGGCCGCTTACAAACCTAGGAAAATAGGTGTCAACACCTTTTTCTTTACTGTGATCCTACAACTCTAATAACTACCTTTCTGTAGTCTACACTGCTCCAGAAATATGTACAGCCCTGTTTCAAAATCATTTGTGCTGTTTCCATATCTGAGTTGGGAGTATTGATTTTTTTTTGTTTGTGTTCCCAAAAGTCAATGCTTTTTTTATTAAATGAAATAAATCACATTTTGATTACTTATCAGTCTAGGACTTCTCACACCAAAAAAGTCTGCCCTTAGTTAATAGCAATTTATCTCATTGTCTGAAATCTTCTGTCATCAATTAGCAAATGTGACTTAAAACTGTTGTTCTGTGCACTTATTCTTCCTTCCTGGGGTACCATTTTACTGAACTAGGGATGTTAAATATTCTTTATCTTTCATTTTTAAGTGCTCTGCAGATGCTGGACAAACTGTGCATTGTTATCACTATTATGCCCCGTACTGTACTGAAATATATTTATTTGTCAACTTGGTTGTTCTTCTGTAATTATTTGTCTGGTTGGAAGCCATGTTCCAACAATCTTCCAGCTTCTGTCCATTGGCAAACTACTTTTATCAATTTTTAAAAAAGTATAACAGTTCTGTCTTTACTCATCTTCATAGGACAGCATTTCACTGTGAGGCATACTGTTATATATGTACATTATATATTTATAGTACAGCAACATCTATAAGCTGTAATAAGGATCAGAAGCTCTTCTTGCCAAAGAGTCAGGAAGAGTAAAGCCACATCCAGAGTCACCTCAGCGTGCCACCTACTGTTCCCCAGTAGCTCTGACCATGTGTGCACTAACTTCGGGGGCAAACAGATGGGCTTATCCTTGTTTCACGCAGGAGAAAGTTATCTCAGATTTGCTGCAGGGCAAAACACATGTATATGTGCAATTCCTAAGGGCTGCATTCTAGCTGGCCTCAAGTTCATTTATTTGCTCATAGCCACACAATTCCTGCTCTACAGAGTTTTCATAGAACAGGAGGGACATGTTGCAGATGGGAAGCAGAAGCCTGTTGGAATTGTTTTATCAAAGAGCTTCCAGATATGTATAATTGTTTGGCATGTACTATAAGCGTGTGAACACATTGTTTTACTGTGGCCAGAACGAAGTGCCACAAATCAGAGGAGAATCTGTAAATTGACTCCTGAACTTTGGCATCTCTAGCCCTGATGTTGCCTGCCTTTCAGGCGTGATTCGCTGGTCCATTTCATCTGGATTATTTCACATTCCTGCAAGGACAGGATAAGCACTCTTAATTAACCATGCACTTCATTATGATAAATAATCTTAAATAATCTCACATACCATATTAAAATTATAAAATATAAGTGCAATTCAAACATATTGAAAGCCAGGTTTTGGGAAGGCTATCTTTACTCAGTAAGAGATACGTAACATGGGATGATCATGATAATAATCTGTATAAAGTCATTTTTCCCTGTATCCTCTTCTATATCCATTCTGTATCTTTTCCTGTATCATTTACTGTGAAATAACCCTGATTCTGACATGTTACTTGACATTTAAACTTTCAGTCACTGAAAAAGAAAGTGATGCTCTGTTGGTTCATGAATTGCAGGTGGAATAATGGGTCCTCCACCCTCAGTCCACTTTACTGACACCTTTTCCTGTCTGAGAGCCAATCTCTAATTTAGAGTTCCCCTAAAACGCACCTACTCTCCTCGTGCTATTTGGCCGGTGAGGAAAGGCTTTCCCTGAAATGACCATTTGGCTTGTCCAACGGCAAAAGCAATTACAACTTCCCATAAAAGATCCAATCACAAGAGACATACTCAGTTCTTAATGGAATTATATTTTTTCTATGAGCCAGTTTTCTGGGAAAACTTTTTCAGATGGTGTTCCCCCCAACTTGAGAACACCTGGGAGGCCAACAGCAAGGGGAAATTACGTGTGTTTTCATTCAGTGTTTACAGTTATGTAATATAAATACATGTCATCATGTATTTTACGGCTTCGTCTTTTGGTGTTTGGAAAAGATAGGGAAGCAGCTATTTTTAAGGGGAAACAGCTGTCAGTTACGTTACAGTGCTAATAAACAAGCAGCTTGACCTAACTGCAAAATCAAACCTTTCCAAGACCCATTTGTGATTTGACAACATGGAGGAAGCATGAGATTAGATTTACCAAGAACAGTGGGAGGAGAACAAATAGGAGAGTTTGTGTGGGATCCAGTCCTGGGTAGGGAAGAATTGAGTCCTTGTTTGTCTGGGTAAGTGAACTTCTCTGCCTCGTGCTTATAGGTTGCATGTAATTCATAATCTTCAGGATCTTCCTTGTCTCTGAGGCTCTGTTGTGTGAATTGAACAGAGGCTGTTCTAGCTGGAGTCTTCACTGGGCAAGAATTGCTTGCTACATTCAAAACATATTTATAAACGTAGAACCTTAGTGAAGCACAGATTGCAGATTCAGCTGCTAAGAGGCAAAAAAAGAAGGGAATTTGCTTGAAAGAAGTTGATGTTTTCCATCAAAGAAAGACAATAAAACAGGGATAAGAAGTCAGACAGCCTTAGCAATATTCAAAGAAAGTATCAGGTATGTGGATTTAATTGCCCTCAGTTCCGTAAGACTGACCGTATAGGATCAAAGGAAAGGTCCATCTAGACTATTAGCCTGTCTTTGATAGGGGAAAGCTGTGGCTGCTGAAGGAAACTGAGTAAGAATTGGGGTGAATATAGAGCAATTATTCTGCTGGTATATTCTCCGTGTTTCCGATAGTCGCTAATTCAGAGACTTCCTAAACTGGCAATTGTATCCGGACCATTGGGTTTATTAGCCCTTGATGAACCTATCCTCCATGAATTTTTCTAAAACCTTTTTGAACCCTTTAATTCTTTTGGCCCTCACGACATCCTGTGGCAATGAGTTCCCCAATGCAGTTATGCACTTCATGAAAGAGTTTTTCCTTTTGTTTGCTTGAACTGGTTGCCCAGTAAGTCTACAGAGTGTTGACTAGTAGTTCATGTTATGAAAGGTGGTGAGTAAATGTTCCTTAATCGTCATCTTACCATTGAGGAGTTTTTGAATTTCTGTCACAGCCCATCAGTAGTGCCCTTTTGTAGTGAAAAGGTCCTCGTCTACGTAGTCTCTTCTCACAGGAAAGCTGCTCCATATCTTGACAGTGGATTCTTTTGACCATCTGAACTTCCTCTGATTCTACTATATGTAAATCCTCCAGTTATGTTAATGTTGAGCTAAAATTTACAACACAGTGACTATTAGGAACCAAATGTTTGTGCATTGCTTATAGTTGGCTTGTCTAACTGAGTCTTTTTTCCAGGCTGGCTACAGGGTGTTGTCATTTCTATAGCAACCCTATTTCTCAGCTTGTAATCTAAAAATAAATATACTCAGCCTGTCTGCAGTGCTGGCATATTTCTGAGTGTGATTTATCTGTCCAGTCCCTGGTATAGGGCAATTAGATGGCCATGCCCAAGTCATGATAGAATCCCTTTGCTTTACGTTCATCAGGTGGAAACAAGGCATTTTCCAGTAGAGCTTCTTCCTCTGCTCTGCAAATTATCTAAGCAAGATCACATAAATTGTCTTCAGGAGGTACAAGTTTCTCTCCATGTACAAAAATGCCCAGAGTGATGAGCTGCTGTTATGTGTCCATGTTTAGATATATAAAAAAAATACTGATATGAAGCCCATCCCTCAGTGATTCCTCAGCTTTGTCATCTTCCCAGTCTTGTTTTTTCCCTTTCCTTCAGGAAACCAAAGCATTTCAGAAATGAATGCTTTTGATTTTAGGGGCATAAAATATATTTATTAAACAGACTCCAAAGATGTGAAAGAATGAGTGTAATTCTGCTACAAAATAGAGCAGTAACAAAGCCACTGGTGATATTTTTGCCAAATTTCAGCCAGTGTACTGTCATGCTGTTTGCTGTTCAGCAGTTTGGTTAAGCAGATGTGGGTTTAGGATCTTAGCTTATGTGTTGCACTTAGGAAGACATATTGCATTCAATAAGAAAGATAATTTGTTTAAAAACTGGAATAGTGGGTTGAATGTGCCAATAGATTAATCACTTTTCACATCAGATCTATCCCTCTGAAATATAAATACTTCCTATAGTATGTTAGCACCCTGTAGCAGCAGAGCTGATGAATTAAATGTGTGTGCTTACCTCAGTACATGTACATTTTAAGAATTTTGTGAAATTAGCAGGTACATGAAAAAAGTGATAAATAAAGAAGGAAGCCACTTCCTTGCTTTCACTGGTTTGAATCCCAGACAGCAGTCTTTTTTTTTAATTATTTTTTTTAATTATTTTTTTTTCAGAGGGGCTCTTCCCTTTTTTTTTGAACACTCATTTGAAACCTATGCAGTGTGCCAATATAAAAAAAATATTATGGAACATTTACACAATAAGCCAGGCACCCATCCTGTCATTTTCCGCATCCTTATTGTAATTATTTGAAATCCTTATGCTTGAAGATGAGCTTTTTTTCTCCCTCCCAACCCAAATTCTATTTTAGGAGTAGGCTTGTAATTGTGTGTTTGTTAATAAAGCCGTCTGTTGCCATGAACAAAGTGAGGTCACCAATTTTCTGTTACAGCTTTGCCACAGAATTAAGGGCTGTGGAGCAGCTAGCACTTACTTAAATGCACCATTTTTTGTTTTGTATTGTTGTATTTCGCTCTGCTATCAATCCAAATGATATCTAGGGTAAATAACTGACATGAACTAACTCATAGCTTGATAGTCTGGAGTTATTCCTAGTGTTACAGTTTGTATGTGATTTTTTTTTTTATCTAATATTCAGTGTTCAGATGTTCTCCATTTAAGACTTGGCAAGAATTTTCTTGGAAGTAAATTGAGAATTAATGTGTATGAAGCATTTTTAAGATATTTATTTATTTCAGTGGTACTGCTAAGAAAAATGTGTCTGATTACCAATTATGTTATATTGTAGCATCCTGTACTCAAAATACTTCTATTTTGAATTTTTATTTATGCACTTTTAAAACTTTAGTAGAGTGCATACAGATCACTGTAATTTATTTTATCCATGCACCATCAGTGCTAAGGTTTATATTGCCATTACCATTTCTTCTAGCTCTGATGCTTTTGTCTATCTGTCTTACGCACTTAAAATATTTTTTTATAATTCATATATCCCAGAATGGATGAATGAATTGAAAACATGAGGCGTATTCCTAACAACAGCTGTCGTGGTTCCTTGAAGTCAGCAAGTAATGTCAGTGTGGCTGTGACAATTCAGTCAAAGGTTTGGCTCAGAACATTTATCTATCTTCAGTACTTTAATCCTTAATAAACACATTCTTTATCACTTGAAACTAACAGTATCAACAAGGCTGAAGATTAACACAGGATCACCAACAGGAGCATGGAGACAAAATGACTTTTATAATACGTGATGTGTTTTGGAAAGGCTATTTCAGGCATTCCTGCCCTACATCAGCAGTAGAAAACATGAAAAATATGTATAATTCACACCAGATGTATTTTGTTGATTTCAGTCATGACGAGATTTCTCCTGTTGCTATAAAGCACATATTTGCTCTGAAGCCACCTAACACATCTGTTGGTTTTCCCACATAATGACGTTTGTTTTATGGGATAATAATGTGAAAAAAAAATGTTTGGTTGAATGCTGACGACAAGACAGCTAAGCCTCAGGGCATAGGTTATGAAACAAACAAAAAAAATATTTAAATACAAATATTTTTTTAAAAACAGTACAAAATTAATAAACTATGTGGAGATGAGTTTTTCCATGTTACTTAGGTTCTGTGAGCCTACAAAAATATGTCCACATTTTGTCAAGAGATCGGAAAAGCTGGACTAAGCAATTCCAGCACTGCTGAGTGGTGAATTCTGCAACTCAAGGATCCCAGTGCAAAAACTGGAACGTCTCAACAGGCTGCTTCTGCCTTAGCAGAAGCCATAGCTTCGCTTGCTCCATGGAGAATTCAAACTCTCTCCTCCCTGGTTTCAGTGCAGACGTAAGCCGCATTACACACAGCAGAACTGAAAATAAAAATCAATCTGGGAGACCTTACAGAGTCATCTGAAATTTCGCAGATCTCATTGGCAACTTTATGTATCAACTCAGGAAATGATTCCTGCTGAAGATTGCGCTTAAGCATATTTCAACACATGCTTAATTTTTTGTCCAGAAGATATTAAAAATCAGTATCTCCCTTTCTGATTTAGTTTTTTTTTAACACCATTCTGTGCTAGCAATCGAATACTCCAGTTACAATGATGTGCTACCATGATGCTAGAAAATACTGATGGTATAGAATGAGGAAAAAATATTTACCATTAATGCTGTTATCTTCGGTAGTGTCTTTTTACTGACCTGTGATTCCATCAAAGCAGCATGGAGAGCGCTGATGTAAATTAAGAAGTAATTTACATATGCAAATGATGTAATAATGTAAATTAAGGAGGAGGGATTCAGTTCAGTCAAGCTTTTCACTCCTTGTCTGATGATGACCAGGATACTTAAAAGTCTCCTGGCTTAAAATTAATGGGGTTTTCTGTTTTAAAGTGATTTAAAAATTATAAATGGCATATTCCATTCAGGGACAAAGCAGTATTAGTAATAATGATTTATTCATTACATCTGTCTTGACATCTGGTAGCCGAGACACCAGAACTGCTTGTTATCAATGAATGTCTTCCCAGCCTGGCAGAAAACAAAACACGTTGTTGTCGTTAGCTGATATTTTTACAATACCTGAAGTGTACTCACACTTAAAAGCTGCAGCCTTTAATTATAACATAGTTAATACACCTGCACAGAAGCTGGTAAGTCTTTGGCAGGTATGAATAATAATCTTAAAACCATTTCGAATAGGTGTAAATCCCGTAGCTATATGCCCGATGTTTGTTTCCTCATTAGCAGAGATGATTTGAAAGGCAGATGTTCTTCTTCTTGAAAATCTTCTGAGATACACCATTAAACTCCCATATTGTTTGTACCTACAGATGAAATTAGAACTTCCTCCTATTGTCTTCGTCGTATGTCCCATCGTCCCTAACTGACGCATATTGTATAGTTACTCATTTCAAACAAGGCTATGGCGTTCGCAAGATGAAACTGTTTCTAAAACTAAAAAATGGCCAAAATCCAAAGATTATTATCGCCTCATCCATTCCTTGCGATATTGCATGAGAGAGTTTTCCATATCACAGGCACACTTTCCGTGGTCTTTTCTTTGATTTCACGCTAGCAAGAGATGTTATTGTGGCACTTTGTTATGACTGAGACTAACTTGTAAATTGTCTTTAAAGTATTTTTTTTAGAAAAGGGAACTGTATTCAATGGCTATGACTTGATTTGAACAATTTTAATTATAATTAGGGCTGGAAATCTTATAAATTATGTGTTATTGAGATCGACATATTTTATACTGTAGGGAAATAGCTTTTTTTTGAACCACAAAATAAATCTCTGGAATTTATTGCCATAGAATAAAGTACACTGTTTTTCTCAAAAATAGGTTAGACATTTATGTATAAATTAATGTTCGCAATTACATTATATCTACAGGATAAAAATGATCACAGTTACCTCCTTTATTGTTTAGGTTGTCAACCAATCACTAATTCAATAATTCCTGGAGTTTGGGGAGAAAGAACTTGGTTTAGGCAGATATTACTCCATAATTATCAATAATTCATTTTTGCAGATTTTTCTCTTTGGTCTCATAAAATAGAAGAAGGGACCATGGAGCAGTATTATAAATGTGTACACCTAGAGTCTTTTTTTCTTTTTTTCTTCTTTTCGTGGACGATATAGGGTATAGATAGTCTTCAGTTTGTTGGTGTATTCCAAGTATTGATGATACAAATAAATACGTTTGTCAGAATGTCTTATCTGAGTACTGGAAGAGGTTGCCCAAGTAGGTTGTGGAGTCTACCTCCTTAGATATATTCAAAAATCATCCAGGTGCTGTCCTTGGCAACTGGCTCCAGGTGGCCCTGCTTGAGCGGGGGTTTGGACGAGGTCCCTTCCAACCTCAACCATTCTGTGACTCTGTAATTCTGTAAGACAAGTGGTCCAGTAGTTCTAATTTCCAAAGTTCTAACTAGTGGTGACAATGGCTTCTTTTCTGCTCTACAGTCTAGCTCTAACAAACTTTTACTTTGCACAAGTTTAGTTGATATATACACTTTTTATTTGCCATGCAAAAAAGCCACCTTGAAAGGATTCCAAAATGTAGAGATGTACTTATGGTTGGGAAACAGTTTGGTGTTTTTTCCCCACGGTTTTAAGATGTTAAGTCTAATGAAAAGAAGCAATTTAAATGTAGTTGTATTCTCCACTCCTTTTCAGGGTGCGCAATGATTTTGATGTGCTAACCAACCGACTGATCGGCAGCCATGGCTATTGTACTCAGGTAAGCTCAGTGTGAGGTCTTGGGAATGTCACGTGCCTCTGTGTACAGAGCTGTGCACTGACCTCTGGGAAGAGATGGCATTTCTTATTTTAAGTTTGTTATATTTTTCCTTTTTCCCCATATTGTCTTTACTTTCAGAACCTCTGCTTTTTGACCTGGCTTTCTGGTTTGCATGTGTTTGTACTCATGTGTGCTCATACTCATCTCCTCTGCCTCTTTTGAACCCCTTTGTTTATTTTAATGCTGAGATACCACTGAGACTGCAAACTGTCCTTCTTCCTTGCCATTTCAGGTTGCATGTCCAATTGTACAGCTCCTCTGTAAACGGTCACTGCCCAGCTAGCAGAGCTGATGCTGACTGAAGCTAACTGGTGCTTCAAACTGGAGACTCTATCTTATTCTATACCCATCTAAAATACATGTGGTGCTTAAAAATAAGCAGTCTGAATTGCTGTCTGACGTTTAGGACCACTGGTTGGTCTGAAGAGGCATCCACTCAGTTGGAAACGCTTTGCTTTGGACACACAGATGGAATGTAGATCCCAAATTTCTGGGACACGGATTCCCCCAAAGCTGAGACATAGGCAGTTGTGTGATCTGAGTATGGTCCACAGCCATTAAATATACTGTCATTTTGGCTGCAAAAGGCAAACTTCATGTTCTTCTCTTGTACTGTTGCTAGAAGATCTTTATACTGTGGTTATGTGGTGGTTCCTCAAAAAGGTGTTGGAACATCACTGGTGGATTAGAAGTCCTAAAAACATCAGTAAGAAGCTAGAAACATTGGGGAGTCCTTCAGCAGAAACGTAGGGCTATAAATCATAGAATCATAGAATGGTTTGGGTTGGAAGGGACCTTAGAGATCCTCTAGTTCCAACCCCCCTGCTATGGGCAGGGACACCTCCCACTAGAGGTGGAAAGTGTTGTGTGCGGTATTTTTAAAATCATACATAAAGTCCAAACTGGCAATATCATTGTTATTCATGTCTTTGGGCTTGGTAATTTGGACTATTTTTTCTGGAAACATTCTTCTTATTATTTCCCCTCATGTTGTCTTGACATATGTTCTTTATTAATAGTTAGCTGATTCATTACTGTAGCACAGTCTGTTGCTAGATGTTTTTATTTGCTGTTACATCCTAGCTGGCCCTTGTGGGATCTTACGCTATGCAAAACATCTAGTGTCTGTATTCCTTGAACTTCATGCACACTTACATGTGCTCACACACACGCACCCCCTCTCACATGTATTTAACCTCTGACAGAACCGTTCTTCTAGTTCAATTGGAGAGGAAATAATCAAGAATCTGTTAGAGTAAGTTAGTGAGTATGCTAGTGATATAGACCAGATGTGAAGCCATATGGGTGAATGTCTTACTGAATGACACTTAAGTTCATCCAGAAATAATCAGTGAGAAAAAAAAATCTTGTAACAAATCTTGTCCAACATACAAAACACATCACTAAGCACATGCAGAAATATCAGATAATACTGTGCAGGCTGTTAATTTATGTCATTCATGCTGCAGCTTTCACTGTAGAGAAAAAGGGACACCAACATGTTTCAATTAAAAAAAAAATCACAACACTAATATGAGAAGGTTGAGAGTTGGATGTAAGAATAAATTGATTATCAGCAGTTTGCCTCTGGAAAGATGAACATTGAAAACTCTGTTAATATTTCCTCATCTGACTTTGGGAGTAGACTTTCTCAAAATATCTGGAAAAATGTTATAAGCAATCCTAATCCTAACCCTAAACTTAAAATCATCACAGAAATTAAGGGTCTGGTGAATGTGTAACTTCATCAATCCTGAATTAGTCTTGTACTCGTGTCTGGTAGAGACAAGGTGTTTAACTACTGTTTTTCTGTTGGTTTTTTGTTGTTTTTGTTTTTATACATGTCACAAACAGGAATTGGTGAACTTGCTTTTGACTGGCAAAGCTGTGTCCAATGTTTTCAACAATGTGATAGAGCTGGACTCTGGAAATGGCAATATCACAGTTTTGAAAGGTATCACGAGCCGCAGTGATATTGGTTTGCTGTCTCTCTTCGAGCACTATGATGTTTGTCAGGTATGCTTTCCCTTCTTCTGATTTTTATGAGAAAGGACGTAATTAAATTTAAAAATGGCTTGGAGTAAGCATAGCAGCTGAGAAATTATGGGCTTGATTCAGCTGCTCACTCAGAGGCATCTAGCACTGTTTTAGACACCCCAAGGCAGAGCGTGGTCTCTCTTCTGGATGGAGGTTCTGTGTCCCAACTGCCACCCCTTGGTCAATGACTTGGGTAGTCTACAGCGTCTCTAATGTGACATGCCTGTGTTGTTTTCTAACTGATCTCCCGAAGTGAGAGTCAGCTTACAGAGTAATGAACTTTCTATTAATGTGGCTACTGTGTAGATCTGCATGCGTGAACTAGGACCTGCTCAGTGCAGCCTGGGGAGTCGAAAGCTGTTCAGCTTTATATAATTATGTACTCTAGGCTGAGCTGAAAACGTTCCCCTGACTGTATTCCCTGGATCTCCACTGGTTATTGTGAAATCCAGCTCACATGTGGACACCTGTATCTCAGTCATGTATATATAGTGAACCGAATTTGGAACTGAAACTCACTCTAGGTATTCAGTTTTCCACGAGTTTCTGTGTGATGGGAAGTTTGATTGATTGAATCCTCCACCCCATACTCTAATGGTGGCCACACTGTATTAGCAGTAAAGAAAAATATATGTAAAGAAAATAATATACAATTAAAATAGTGGGCAATATAATGGGAATGTTCCCTTTGACATATCTTTGTACTTAATATTTTAATTGTCGTCATAGTGAACACTAAAAGATAGATTAAAATTTTCAAAGAAGTGACAGCCACTAATTTACCTCTGGAAAAACTTGTATAAGGATTTCACTAGTTCTGCATCAACAGACATTGTCCTCAAGATGGACATCTTTCCTAAAGACATGTTCTGTCTGAAACAGACTCTCTTTTGTTTGATGCAAGGATATTATTTGAAATTCTCTTGCTAGTGGTAGATGCTAGATTAGATAACTGTGATGGTCCCATCTGGATTTGCAGTCAGTGGCTATAAGAATTTGAAAGTGATTAGCAAATAATTTGTTTTTACTGATCTAATATAAATGTGTGACTGAAAACAAAGCTTGATTTTAACTGTTTCCTGTATGGCTAAAGTCAGTTCATTTCCTATGACTGAGAAATTATATTTTTTGTTGTTTTTAATTAACACAATCCTTTACATTATTCACAAGATAAGGCTTAAATTCAATCAAGACAGCATATCAGTGTATCCAAATCAGATTAATACAGAACAAACTGGACTAAAAATAAAGTAGCTTCTGTGTCTGGTTCAAGCTCTTTGTCCTTTTCTACAAAAAAGTAACATTCAAAACCTCAAAAGATGGTTATGCACCCCTGGAGCATTTTTTCCATTCTCTAGTGAGGAAAATGACTTTTCAGGAGCAAAATGGTGAGGTCAGGGCAGGTAAGAACTATTTCTTTCCCATCTGCCCTCTAAAAATAAAATTAAAAGTTAGCCAGCAAATTAAACACCGTCTTCCACTTATTCTGCCAATTATACAGCGGAGGGGGTCTGTTTCTTTTGCTGCTGTGCTCTTGCCTGGGAGCTGGACTCATGAGCAGTGATCTGTTTCCAAGTAATCAGTTACAGAAACTCCAGACGTCGTTTCCTTTTTTTTTAGTCTATACTAGCTAGGCATCTGATGCAAATTGTCTTGCTTTTTATTAAGAACATCTGTAACTGCTCCACATTTCAGTTTGTGTGTCTCAGTGCATGCTGCAGTGCCAGCCTTAGGGCTAGGACAAAAATCAGATTCTGGTGGAATTTGGCCTCGAGTTTGGGGAGTCTCCACTGTGGCTTCATCACGAGGGGCCGGATTCTGCTTTCTGTTACAAAGATAGAAGTTTAGAAGAATTTAGAAAAAAATAAACGTCACCGATAGTTTGCAGTAGTGGAACTGAGAATAGCATTTCCCTCTAAGGCTTTCAAACTGACTCTTTTCTTCCTCTCGGTGTTTCGGTAAGTGGATCCAGCATCCAATTACACTGTGGCTGTGAGGATGGTAACTGAAACCAGTAATGGAAAAGGACTGTCATTTCTGGTTGGGTGTTTTTTTTTCTGTTTCCAGGAGTAAGAAAATCCTTAGCGTGATGTATGGTGAATCATAGTGTCAGAAAACTCCCTTTAGGTCATATCCAGCCATATCTCAGGGGATAACGCAGGATATTTTTATATCCTGTTATATAGTAGGCTTTCTTTTAAAAATCTGTACCCATGAAGTTCCTGCCTTTTTGCTCAGATGGCCATTTATAAATTGATTGTAGTGCATATAACTGTGATCTTACCTTTTTTCTCACATCTCTACTTTTAAATATGACGAAGTGCAAATATACATTTGCAGGTACCTGTGAATAGAGATTTTAATATCTACTACACAGCTTGTGCTTTGGATGTACTAATATTAAATTTGACTGTTCATTTACTTCGTTTCCTCCGATTATCATTCTTGCTTCTAATCCAACCTGCCACCTAAACAATTCATCCCCATCCGCTAGACATTTGCAAGCTGATGTAACAGTTCCTCCCTTTTTCATCAGTACATCCTGTCCAAAGCTTGTTTTTATTGCTCTGAGTTAGACTTCTTCCAATTTACCAACACATTTAGGAAGAGATATGCAAGATTCCAGGCTAGATGCAGTAAATCCACACAGAGATTTCTATACTGTTTTATCTCCTTTGTCTAAAATGTGGGGTCTTTGTATATAATCCACAAGTTCCTTGGCGTGTCTCCTGAGTTGAAAATATCATGAAGGCATGAGAACTGAATTCATCCTTCTGTCAAACTTCATTGTAGCAAATCAAACCGAAACGATCGGTCCCTTTTTCCCCAGATTGCCTGAAGAATCCCTCTGTTGCTGATCCAGTAATCTCTTTCAGTGGATCATGCTGAACGTTTTATCTCTGCTGATTGGAACAATGTGTGCTTCATGTAGTTAGTCTGGAATTGTCAATGTCTAATCATCACTCTTAGTCCCAACATATCACCATACTCAGTATGTTTTTTGTAATGCGATGACTTGTTGCAAATTGTTTGACAATGACAGATAGATTAATTCAATCTATTTCATACACAAAGTTTCAAAGTGAGATTCCATATTTTAATACAAAAATAGCTGTAAGACCAATTCTGTTATTTTTCAGTAGGCAAGTTACACATTTTTAAGTTACATATTTAAGTTGCATTAATTCCATCAAATCTTACACATTTAACTAAGAAGCCTAAATTAAGATTTGAAGTTTCCTGGGATTTCTTCAGAGCTCTTAAAGCAATAGAAACTTCCAAAAGCTGGTCAGCCCCCAGAAAATTGGTGCAGGTTTTCCTCTTTTTGCTGGGCTGAGGCATGCAGCCGTAGTCCCAGGGAAACTGAGTGGTTTCTGCAGCAGGGACAAGACCTCAGGGAAAAGGAGGAGACGCAGACGTGGGCAGGACCAATTACAGAAGCTGTGAGTGAAAAAGTGGCTGCGTTTGTGTCAGAGTCTTTGGCCTAAATGCCACATGAAAGTTGCAGATGACAAAACTTTGAATGATGAAATGCTCTTTTCAAAACTTATTGTGATGTTAAAAGTAGAAACAGATGGAAGGAGATGCTCCTTGTATTTATAGCAGGTCATTTAAGAGACTAACAGCAACAAAAGAGAAAAATCATCTGTGCTGTCATCTGAAGAATTTAAAAGATGCTACTATTATTGTTATAATTATTATCATTAATAATGATAATATCTAGCATTTATACATCATTTCCTTTGAATAGATCTGTGCTTTGCAAGAGCCAAATAGCATTACCATTTAACGGGGGGGTAGCAGACGAACAAAAGACAAAGTGCTTATCCTAGTAAGTCATCCAGTAAGCTAGTGGCTGAACTGGGAAGAGAGTACAAGCCTCTCATTCTAAACTTAGTGCGATACTGGCTGATGCATTTGGCCATGCTTCTGAAATGCTTTTGAAACCACTTTAAGTATGTGCTGTTGTACGTGAAGTAATGGAAGTATTCAAGGTTGTTTGTCTCTTTTGAACCTTGACTGATTCTTCTTTGTCTTCACTGGTTCTCTCCTACTTTTAACCAGTCCTGCTATTGTAGTTAAAGCTCCTATCATCTGACTTCCCAAACTCATCTTACTCTGATTCTTGACAATGTCCAAGTCCCTGCCTTAGCTGTCATCATTTCAAGAGACTGATGCTTTTTAGTTTTTGTATTTCTGAAAATGAACAGCGAATGTGGCATTGACAAAGAAGTTGTGCTCATTTTTCCTATTTCTTTTAAAAAGAAAGAGAAATATAAATAAACAGAATTTATTCATTAAAATTCCACAGATGGGATATATTATCTTTGGTTCTTTTGATGAAACCAGCACACTCTGTGCTACAACAAGACCTTCTTGAATTATTAAATTCAGCACAAATGCTCTGTCTTCTGGCACCTCACCTGTTTATTTGCCCTGTGGAACGTCCTTCCCATAACCTTCTTCGCTGGGAAATATGTCTGTGAAACAGGCGCCTTTCTCAGTCAGATGGACTGGATTCAAGCCAGGTCCTTGGTGGCGTTGTGGAGGTTTAGAAAGAAGTTTTTAACCATCTCGTTTAAGAAACCAGTGATGAAAATATGCATGTGAAAAATGGAAACTGATAGTTGGTTTTAGTTTTCCATTTATTTTTCAGTAACAGGTATGCAGTAGAGATTGTGCTGCGTAGATGCATTCGGCAAGGGACCCTGCTATTTGTGTAATCTCCCTTTCTAGGCTGAAAATGAAATTTTATTTCGTGAAGTCCTATTGTCCTCCTACTTCTCATGGACAGTTCTTTTCCCAAAGGCTGGGCACTCTTGCTGGCATTGTCTTCATCAATCAATCGTCATTGATTTCTTCTCAACATCCTTCCAAATAAAATAGAATCACAGAGTTTTTGTTTAAGACGATAAGAATAACAAACCTCACATGTTTAAAAGAGTTCTGCACGCTTTGCAAACAGACAAAACAGAAAATGATAAGTATTTTCCATTTGTCTCTCTAGATTATAGATACCTGCAGTTGGTTCTGGATTTATCCTGTCTAACTTTAGTTCCTTTATAGGCTGATATAGTTTCATGTAAGAGTCCAGCCAACTCCATAGCTGATGAACAGGGGGGGTCTAAATTTCAGATAAAACCCATCTTTTCCGTGTTTGATTTTACAGATAACCCAAGCCTAGGGGCCAACCTAAGTTAGAAAGCCTAGAAATAGATGTTGAAGACTGAAGGGGACTGAATCTTGACCTATCTTTGTCATTGCAGTGAAATAACTGTGAAAGCACTGTTGCAAGGGTATCTGGTTTTACACCATTGATATATCAGAGTTAACACTGTTGGAACACAGTTTAATATTAATGCAGTAAAGGTCATTGCAATTGTGGGGAAAATACATTGACAGAACGAACAATAGGCTGTGGCCTGTAGTTGTGAAAGCTTTGTGTGATTATCCTTTTCTCTATCACTCCTATTGGATTCAATACAACTAGCAATTACTCAGTTTGACCGAACCCAGACCTTGGTGGAATCACGTGGGTGTCAGTACTGCACTGTATGATTCCTTTGGAAAATGATTATCTGTAGCAGTTGTATTCAGGCAAACATAAAGCGAGAAATGTCTGAATATAACTGTATTTAAAAAAAAATAAAGTCCTACAAGCAAGGAAATGAAATTATATTAAATGGTAACAAAACTGGAGAATAACGCTATCACATTAGCTGTATCCAGTGGTCCTCCTGAGCTTTGACATAATTTCTTCTTCTTTGAAGCATAGCCACTGCACAGGAGTGATAACCTGATGTTTGTTTCTGTTCAAGGTAAAATGTGTAATGGAATCCAAGAGACACAGAATCTAGATTATATTTCTTGTTTGTTTCTTTTGGCATGCACATGGCAAAAGATAGCTTTGTTCGATGACCAAATAAAACCTGAATAGTGAAGTACTGTGTACTTATTCTAGCAGATACATTGGAACAACTGTCCAGTAATAAATATTTGTAGATTTAATTTCACCATTGTGTGAATACACACTGAAGTCAGGTATGGAAAAAGACCACCCATAGTGTTGAAAATGAGCCCTCAGAAGGTGATTACTTTTGAAAGGTTAATGTTTTCCAAAGATGAGAATTGTGTCCCTGAGATTTATGACCATTCTTAAAGGATTTGTAAAGGAGAGGATTAGGGTTAGTGACGTCTCCATAGGAATTGAAAACATGCAGGATGGAAAGACACCTAATGCATTCCCCTTTTACTTTTTTTTTGTGGGGGGGGTAAAAAGCTTAATGAGCATATTTCAAAGCAGATTTTTTAAATTACATTATTTACATTTGTTACATTATTGCTTTTTAATGCATTATGATACCAGCCAGACCAGTTAAATGAGAGTATACGTTTAGTCCACTCAACAATTGATGCTTGAAGAAGGGTGCAAAGGAATCCTCACAATGCGGGTTGTCCTGACTTTGTCAGTAGCAAGGTTCCGTATTATATTTTGTACAAGAAATCTAGACATGTTCTGGGGAACTCTATGGGAGAGCCAGAAGTCCCTGGAAGGTGACTGATAGTGGGACAGGGTGGCCAGTGGTTTTGGAGAGAAGCACACCTGCCGTGATCAGCCAACATCTGGAATGCAACTTGATGTCAAAGGCAGCAGCTGACCTTCAGCTCATATAACTGATGTAATTAAAATGAAGGCTTCTCCCTTTTGATGGGAGATCTTGAGGATTTGACCTGCAATGTTGTTATACTCTTATTGTCTGAAAGTTCATGCCCTCGTCGTCTTCTTCAAGCATTGTAATTGAAAACTATACATATTTGGGAAATGTTCCTACAGACCGTACTCATGTGAACAATTTGTCCTGACTTCAATGGGACTGTTCATGGGAGTAAGAACTGGAGTGAATGCGTGTTTTGAAACAGTTCTGTATCTCTCTGATCTTGTTTTGTTAAATGTTGTTTGATGAAGCTTGGAAGTTACTTGAGCAGACATATGCAGGAAAAACACATTTTTTGGGAGAAGACTGGCTGTTCCTTTTTGGCTTTGATTTATCCGCATACTAAAATATGCATGTTTGTGAGACTGAATCTTTTTATCTGCATCCCTCTAATTTGCCATCTTTTGTTGTATCTACGTGTTTCCCTTCTTGATAACTCCAGTTTCTGACTATTTTTGTAAGCTTTTAAAATTTTCTGTACTTTTAAGCCAAGAATTTACATAAAAAGCAAAGCTGCTTTAAATAGAGATTAGCAAAGTAATGAGTCAGGGAGCAGTTACTTAATTAGTTAGAGACTTGTTATCTAACATCAGAAGAAATTCTCACTGGGGAAGATAATAGATTTTGTATGCATATAACACTTCAGATATCAATTCTATATCACAATAATAAAAATCCCACACACTTCTTATCACTTAGGATGCTGTTTAGAATTTTAATGAGAACAACATCAATGTCGGCTTCTGACTTTTAGTAGTATTTTGGATGACATTTGTACCTGCATGCCCAAGACAAAGAATTATATCACTTTCCATATTACTGTGCAAACCTCTTCAAGACTTCCTGAGCCTCTGAACTAGGAAAGTGTCTCTGATTTGTGCATCTGTGTTAAGGAGACAGAAACTGACTTTAAATTTCTGTGCACATATATTTGCACAGTCGGTTGCCATCCCTTGTTTTGCAGATTGTTGATATACCGCCAGTGCAACATTTGTTTAGCAAAGGATACATAAACCTGGGGAAAAAATAAAGGTGGTTATACCCAGCGTCCTGCACAGCAGTGATTCTGTCTACTGTAAGAATAATCAGCAGAGCTGGAGTCAGAAGCATGCCACTGAAAGCAAAAAGTTTTATTTTGATTTTTAGTTTCCCTGAGCAATTTATCAAAGAATAAGAGTTTTACAAAAACTGATTCAGTGGGAGGAGAAACAGTGTTATTTTGAACTTAGAATACAGCTTTCAATACAAGAATGTAGGTAATAACAAATATCTGTTGTAGTTTAACGTTAAAATCCCAGCTGGAAGAAATAAGGTTTCTTTGCTACATCAAGCATTCTAATCACTATTTTTACTCTATTATTTACTACTGAGGAGGCTAAAATCATTAACTGGTGCTGCTGTTGTAAAGCAGCAGCATGCAATAGGAGGATGATAAATGACTCACAACACTTTAATGTGGAGTAAAGAAAATACTACAAGATACTCCCTGACCTCAGCAGATGCAGGAAAATTCCATGATTCATTTTATATCACCATATATTAATTTTCAAAACTACATAAACACTCACCCTGGTATTAAAGCATATATATTTCTGCCTTAAAATATAAATTCCATGAGAAAAAATAGATATGAACTTAAATATATTTAAAACTAGCCTCATTTTTGGTTGGACTTGAACCTTAAAGACTATGGTGTAGAGTAGCAGAAAAAACTTATTAAACTGATAAATGGATTAACATATAGATGAAACCAATTACTCACAGATCCAAAGAACTGCTGCAGTAGCCCACATTTTAAATAGCTGGTAGTTTTAAAATAATACTTCAAATCAGTAGTGAGTATGAAAATAATATATGTGTTAATTTAATACAGAATATTTAGGATTTTTATAAGTAAGTATACTTTCAAACATACAAAAGGATGGCAAAGGCTTAAAAATGGCGTCTGCTAAAGAAATTTATTTTTGTCAGCTGAGAATATTTTATTTTTATGAATAATGAATCAAAACAAGTGCTTCTGTTATTGTTTTCTTCTAGTAGCTGATTTTTTTTACATATCTGGACTGTAAAGCTAGAAAAAGATGCTAAAATGAAGGGAATGTTTTTTACTCTTAATCCAATAAAAGATTTCGGGTTCAGCTTGATTGCCCACACAGGGGTGTCTCGTGTCATCTGAGATCCTATGAAGGCTCTTGCCCGGCTTCCAGGTACTGTTCCATAAAAGCACAGATCTCGAGTAGTATTCCTCACCTTGAGTTTAGGTGGTTTTATAGCTATTGCAGAGGACAGGGTTCATTTTGGTTCTGATCATCTGGGATATGAGCTTTTTGCTGTAAGGACACTGCAGCTGGATTTCATTACCTACTAAAGGCCAGATACTTGCTTTGTATGTTCCAATAATTTACCAAAGCTATCCTGGTCTGCTTCATCAGCCTCCATTCATGTTTGTAGACTGTAATAAATAAGTGATCTTATATATCTCATGTTTTCCACAATGAGTTGTTTCTCCCCGTGCCCCTCATGATGTTCTGATGTTTTGTGTCTTTCTTTCAGGTTGGTTGTTACTTGAAGACCCCTAAATACCCCATTTGGTTGGTATGCAGTGAGAGCCACTTCAGTGTGCTTTTTTCTTTGGAAAAGGATTTACTAGATGACTGGAAAACAGAACGGAGATTTGATCTATATTATTATGACGGCTTGGCCAACCAGGAAGAAGAAATTCGGTTAACAGTTGGTACGTACAGCTCACCAACTCTGTATTTCATCTCTGGGGGTGGCAACAGCATCACACAAGAAAGAAGAATCCAATAATACAAATAATGATAGTCTCAAGCATTAAAGATTATTTGTGTACCTGGTTCCTAATTTCCATAATTTGTTTTGGTAATTAATTGGAAATTAGATTTCACAAGGGAATTTTGAGGATAAGTTCTTGAAAGGGTTAAAAGTGATCATGTGCTACTTTATACAGACTAGTAAATCTTTCAGTGACACTAATTTCCAAGGAACAGATTGCAGTCTTGCCTATTCATGCTCCCAGGTCTATAAACCATATTTAACTACTCCCATTCTCCTTCACATCTTCCCACATCGTTTCCACAGGCAGAAGGTGTAAGTTTGCAGTTCCTCAGCCCTACGTGCCTGTAGTAAAATGAGCAGAAAGGGTGAGGAAGCATGAAATCCTTGCCTCTAAAACCAGCTACTTCAGAAGATGCCAGTAATCTGCTATCAAAGTCTAAGTCTTACCTGCTTGTAAGCATACCTGGAAACAAGAGCATGCAAAAGATCTTCTGACTTGTTACACTCATTCTTTCAGGAAACCATGCCAAATTATGCAGCTGCTTTTACAGTAATTATGTATTTCTCCAGATAGAAGGCATCTGGACAAGAAGTATTCTGATGCTTAGAAAGCTCCTACTTATTGCCCTGTTAAGATATTCTTGACCATTAAATTCCTATTTGCTAATAATATCCTACTTATGTTTTATTTTATTACCTTCAATGTATTTATACAATCTAATCAAATTCCTTCTCAATCTTAAGGAGCCACTCAATTGTACTCCACTCTTTAATAATAAGCTATCTGTATTCCTTGTTAGCACTTACATTCTGATTCTTGGACGGGATGAGTTATACATGGGTGTTGTATTTTCTAATTGAGTCCATGTGGCAAAGCTGTTTGTATGGGAGTGCTGGGGGCTTTAGCATCTCACAAGACTTGGTAGTGAATTCAATTGTCTTTCTGCCCGTTATTTGTCCTCTTATTTTAATTAAAATCCCTGACATTCTATTATAATGATCGCATTATATATTATCTCAAAAAAATGCTCAACCTTTACAGGGCTGTAGTTGCCAACTGGTTCCCACAGTCTGTCACAGATTCTCTGTAAGTGACACAGATGATATAGTTCAGCATAAGACTAGAGACACATTTTTCTGTTGTCTTGTGCCATGTAACATGCAGTCCAAAAGACGTGTCCTTGTCTGTCTTTTCATCACTAATAAATCAGAAGAGTTTCCAAAATCCAGAGCTACCAAGCACTCTAAGATCCTTAGACGAGAAAATGCTCAGAGTTTGTGTAATTTTCTTTCTGTATATTTCTCCTCAAACTTGCACTGAGAAGTATTTTTTTTTTGTGGCTATAGACCCTTCCACAGATGAGTCCTAGTAAATCTTTTGTTATCTGTGAAATTCTGCAAAAGGCTTTAAAATGCAAATAGTTTCATCATTCCAGCAAAACACTTTCCTAGTTCTGTCTGTACAGTAATCCTTTGTTAGGTCTGGAGAAAAACTGAAGTTACTTTACACCCAAAGGTAACATGGATCATACATCTAAACCATGCATACAGTACCAGATGGAAATACTGGAATGATAAGTATTACTGGTATTTCCATTGTGGAAAAATCAAGAAGCTGTGATGGTCAGGCAGCATTACCTAGAGATATCAACGTGAAGTCCTGGGTGCTGCACAGCCACATTTCACCGGTGCTGGTCAGTAAAGTTGTTTGCTTTTCACTAGCCTGAAGGTAAATTCCTTGAAATGGGAATCTCGTTTATAATTAGGAAGATTACAATCAAGGTCACATTTCAGGAAATCTTGAAGAAATTACACTGGGCAAGAAAGACAGAAAAGCCAGAAAGAAAGAGTAGAAATATGTTTTGAGGGAAATAGTAATTGCCTCTTTATATTTGCCCTGCTTCTCGTACTCTCATTTGCCAAAATGTGGATAGGAAAAAATAGGAAGGAAGAAATTTTTTACTGTGAGTGTGGTTAGATACTGGAAAAGGCTGACCAGAGAAGCTGTGGATGCCCCATCCCTGGAGGGGTTCAAGGCCAGGCTGGATGAGGCTTTGAGCAACCTGGGCCAGTGAGAGGTGTCCCTGCCCATGGCAGGGGGTTGGAACTGGATGATCTTTAAGGTCCTTTCCAGCCCAAACCATCCTGTGATTCTGATTCTAAGAAATGTGAAGTTTCTTCCTAAAAGCAGGCAGTGCCTGCTAGTGAACTCAACATACTATCCTGAATAGACATCTTTTCCATGCTTTTGCCAAGAAGTTTGGACCAGATGATCCTTAATATCCCTTCCAACCTGGTGTTCTATGATTCTACGATTTTACTAGAGACCTCTAACGAACCGTTATATGCTCTTCGATATTAGCATAAAAGAGGCCATTTGAAACTGAAAAGGTTCTTATTTGCCTCTAAGTTCCTCAGGATCTAGGAGAAAAATTATGGTCCTTTATGTACTTTTAAATATTTCCTACTACTCCAGCCCTAGCAGTCTTTCAGAGTTTTCTGCATTTATTTACACCCACAAGATCAACAAGCAAGGGAAAGCCAGGTCCTCTCTATGACAGGAGGAAGCCAGATATATCTGGACTGGCAGCTGCGAACATAAGCTCAATTGCCTCCCATCCTTTCTACATCAGTCTCACTGAAGCAGACCCATATCCTACACCCTCTCTCGGCATCATTTGTTGCTCACAACCTGCCCATTGGCTGGATGACGGACAGAAAAGAAGAAAAATAAAACCCCCTAATCTGCTGCAGTTGAAAATGTCTTACTCCAAAACAGGAAACAGCTGAGCAGACTGACATCTAACCTGGTCGCAGGATGTTTTCTCTCTGGGAAGTTCAGCAACTACTTTCACTGTTGACAGATCCAGTGTCTGAGACAGTGACCTCTCTGTTTTCCCCGGAACAGTGCAATTGCCTCTCCATCCCGAAGGAATGCTCGCAGCCTGGAGTAGCTCTCTTCTATCCGACACAACATTGTCTCTCCTCCCATCTGTGTGTTGCTTTCTCAACAGCAAAGGGACAATCTTCTTTTCCAGGGTGAAGGAATCTTAACCCAGTTTGGACTGGGCTTGGGATTTCTTGTTCACGTGTAGGACTATTGCTGTCCTTAGTCTTTGAGCTGAAATTGTCCTGTGATTCTGATTCTATGCAATGTAATTTCTTCCTGACAGCCGTCAGTGCCTCTGTGACCTCAACCTGTTTTCCTGAAGCCTTCTTTTGTATGCAACCTGGGCCAGGGTATGAGTCTGAACGCTGTCCCACAATCATCCTTACTGTTAAGTAGCCAACACAACTCTGGGCAAGTTTCTGACCCAGAACCACTGACACTGGGCACAATCTGGGGAACATTTCCAACAGCAAGTTTGCATTCAGTCACCCCCTTTCAGCCCTTACCTTGCCGTCACATGAACAGGCAGTAGACCATGAGCTAAAAGGGTTTAAGAGATGGCAAAGCAGTCTTAATCTGGGCGAGGAGATTTACAGTGTGAGGGGTTGTCCATCACTTCCATTGGTGGAGTTACTAGAGGCTACTGTGGTATTCTAGATGAACAGAAATATATCCCACCCCCTAATAATGTCTGATATGTCTCTGCAGATACAACTCAGGTGTGCACTGAAGATAAAGAAAATGATCTTACTCCTCCACTTGAGCACTGTATTAGGACAAAGTAAGTGAAAATACAATTTTTATACAGATATATATATGTTCAGTTATTGATAGAAATAATATATGTAGGGCCGGAGCGTGTTAAAAAATAATGCAGCAAATAATCTTGTAAAATTACTGCTTAAAAATCAGAAAGAATCAGAATAGGCCAGGCTGTGATAATATGTGTTACACATTTAATTGGGTGTTATTGCAGTTAACATCAATTGGCTAAAACGTTCATTTCATTCTTGAAGGAACCTTCATGACATCACCAAGAACTGGCTCAGCCAAATTCAGTTTGAGAACACAACTTGATTTCAATAGGTCTAAATTTAGATTCTCAAAAGTGATTGGTTCCTATTGTAGAAGTATAATGAGAAAAGGAGAAATTTTTTTCCATCTTCATCAGTCTTTTCTGAAAGATATAATTGCTCCGGGGGACTTGGGTACCATTCTCAATCCATGTAGCCCTGTCCTCAATGGTCCCAGTTTTCTCAAACTTTCTATGTGTTTATGGGCAGCACAGAGCTTCTCAAGACCATAAATCACTGTGTTTTTGAGTCATTCTTGACATCTCTTAGGGCATGTTCTCTCCTTAAATAGAAGGCTAGTTCCTGTCATGTTTTTCGTGATTTTCATGGCTATTTTGATGTCTATAAGATATTAAATGATGGACTTTTAAGCAATTTATCCAAGTCGTACTGGAGTTAATGAGAACATTTTCAGTTTAGTGAGACATGAAAGAAGCAAAATGGAGAAATGTAGTTGGGTAGAAAAATCAGCTTTATATCAACCCAGTCAGCGTGACTTTGAAAGCTATCTGAATATCTTTGGAGCAAGAATTAAAATCCTCATTGTCAAAGACCGTAACATTTGTTAAATCAGCAAACCAAGCAGCTTCAGTTTTCTCTTGTAATTTCCCTCCTCTCCTTGCCACAATTTGTCTTGTAAAAAACACCAAAAAACCCAAACAACAAAAAAATAAGGACAGTGGCTGCCAGACAGTGTGTTCATGCGGGGCTGCCATTCTAGAGTTACCCAAAAGTAGAAGCATCCTGCAACATGACAGCAGTGACATTAGTCCAGGCTCCCTGCACACATGGTGTGTATTGTTTCCTCTGTTCCAGTGACACATAAGCATGACAACAAACTAAAATAAATAATATATGGCTTCAGAAACCCACACAATGGGTGTGACTAATGCGTGCAACTACTAAAAGTTGCTCTTAGAACATCTTCCATTCCTGGCATTGTATCAAAGTTATCCAGTTTTTGTAATGGTGATGTTTGTTTATTTAAAATTCCCTGCTTTAATCTACCAGTGAAGTAAATTGCCAGCAAATTCCAGTGACAATTTATTTTGTTTGTACCATTCTCAGGACTGTCTGATTTACCCTGAGCAGTCTGGCTCCTTGTTTTCAGTATTCTCTATTAGCTTTGAGCCTATTTATTTAAGCATGGCCTTGCTGCTAAAAGTTTTTCATGTTATATTTTTCCTTTTTGTTTTAAGAACTTTTTCTTCCATTTATGAAAACAGTATATAAGGAAAAGTAAAAACAAACTAAACTAACCAATATTTTAACAAATTGGGAGATAAAAAAGAAATGCTTTCTTATCATACAGTCATGGAAACACTCCTAAACTAATTTTTAGTAAAGCAAGCAACCAAGCAAAGACCCATTACTTATTTTGACCAGGCATTCATCATGAAGCTCCTTAGCAAACCTTTCTCATCAAAAAATGCAAGATAATTTCTCAGGCAGTGTGGAGAATTTCACAGTCTGTATAATAAGAACTGAGAAGATTAACTGTTGTTTCCAAATGTTGAATTGGGTTTTACCTTTCATTCACATGACTCAGTTCTGTTTTAATCCATGAAAAGCCGTACCCGTTGTTTACCCCAACACCTGAACACAACCGTCCTGTGATGCATTGAGTTATGTGCCTAACATCTGTCTGCTGTTTGCTCCCTTATCCTCTCTCAAACAGAAAACTGCATATGTAATAGATTGTTTCTGTATTTAGTTTTTTTCATTATTATTATTATTAGAGGAGAAGAGTTGTTTGGCTTCTGCACGAGGAGGTGGCTCATGGTTTTAGCCCTGTTCTATAAAATGTCAGAAGAGTGAGATTTGAGTTTAAAGGAGGTAATGCTTCAAAGGGCTGGAATGACTGGTCACCAACAGGTATCACTTTAACCTGCGGGCTCCAAACCAGAGTCAGTACATGTTCTTTGATTGTGGCTTTCAGCCCTAGACATCTGTAGAAGCAGTCCAACTCTGACCAAAGATGTCTGGAATGTGCATCCCTGGCTTGTTTGGGAGATGCCGTGCAGACGTCTTATCCCATTCTTCCCTGACGAATACTCTTATATCACAGTCACGATCCTCAGTGTCTCTCTGTACTGCCGGAAATAACATCTGTGAGCTCTGCCTTAGGGGAATGAAACTTTGATATTATAATCTGAATTCAGCGGTACATTTTGTCAACCCTCCAGCACCAGCTTTCCTCTGTGGCAGTGGGGCTGTATGATACAGCCTGTTTGGCTTTGAAGTGAGACATCCAGTGGAAATTTGGTGGGTAAGAGGAGAAGAGAGCATGGGCATTTCATCCTGAATTATTGGTGTGCTCTAAAAAATTCACCAAATGATTATTGCAGGAGATACCCTCTGAATGTTATTCCGGACTGAGCTTTGTTCAGGGCCTGAACCAGTTCCTTTTGGTTCCCATTAACTCTGTGACCCTTGGGTGAGGTTGTAGTTGAACCAGATGGGTCAAGTGTAGTTTTCATGTTGCTAATCTGATAAATTATAATTGAATCAGCATCTCGAATCTGGATTCTATATGAATTACATTGTGGCAGGATAGTTTGGGGAAATTATCATGCTTCATTGTCTGGACAGTTTTGTTTCTGTCTGTAAAGAACCTATGAGTGAAATTTCTCACTATTTGACACCTTTTCTTGTGCAGATTCAATAGGTGAAAAAAGTTTTGAAGCCATCTCCATAGGAGCAAACAGCCAAGAACTACTTTGCAATCTAAAAACAGCTCAAGAAAAATGGTTCAAAAATAAATACAGAAGATAGTTAGGCTTGTTATGAAAGATACATTGAGTCCTGGTTCAGAATGTATTTTTTTTAACATATGAGTTAGTATTTTCACAGAGGACAGTGTAGTCTCAGAGCAGATTTCATTTGGTGACTTTTGGCCACTCCGGGGTCTCTGTGGATCTCTCTCAAAGCTTTCATCACCCTGGTGAGACAGAAGGTGGTGCCTTGGAAAGATGGTACACAAAGATGGCATTACCTGAAAAATCCAGTGGGGACAGAAGGTGGCAATTGCAGTTCCTATTTGCATTTGGTTTTTCTGGAGATGATATTCTGAACCTCCAGCATGGACAGCTCTCGCCACTGGGGAATGCCAGACTAGGTCAAATATCCCCAGCTCAAACATATTCTGCTTTTAGTTTGAGATATGAGGCATCACTGTTGTGGATTCCTATTAAGTCCTGGGATGAGGACAGTCTTTCTGCATTTTTTTTTAAATTTTTATTTTCCCAGAAAAATAAAAAAAAGAGAAGGAAAAATTTCTCAACATCCCTCAGATGGTCACTTCCTTTGAGACTTTGCCCTGAATACTGCATGGATTCAGCTTTTGGTTTTGTTTTACACTTAATTGGCTTGCTTAACGAAAGGACTGAGCTGCCATACCCTTGCTGACACGTTCTTTCATCAGTGACAGAAAGAATGTGGCACTCTGGCAACTCAGTGTTCTCTCCACCCCCTCACCACTGTCTTACTACTGTGCACGTGCACTCTGAGACAGATTTTCAAAATGGATATAAATACTTGACACTGGCAATGCAATAGGTTAGTTCTCAGATGTGGGCCATGAACTTGCAATCATGAGAAATGCCACGGACAAGGGTGGAATTCATGCAGCAAATGACTCTGACTGTCCAGAAAGTTGACTCACTTCAACCCAGTGAGGTCACTGGAGAGCATCATCCTGCTTTCACCAAGGCTTGGTTCAGATTTTTGTCTTCTGCCATAATTTGAAGACATGTTTGGTGACACATGCAGGATCGATACCTTCTTTGCGTTCAGTGTTGGTCATGTTGCTGGAGTGGGCGGCTGAGCAGAAGCAGCCAGCACAGAGCCAGGAATTAAAAACATGGGAGGTTTTTGCGCAGGGCAAGGCACCTAAAATTAGGGGGCACAAGTACCTCAGTTATACTCCTTTCCCTCTGAGAAGATGTGGCTAGTTATTCCAAATGAGTCCATCCTAGTCTGTCTAAGGTTCATGGTGTGGTTGAGGGGTGTTGGGTTGCCTTTCCAGTGACCTGATTGACTGATGGATGTAAAATGGTGGCTTTTCATTTCCAGGTGGCAAGGAGCTGTTATTGACTGGAATGGCACAGAACCAATCTTGTGACTGACCTGACCTGCACTTTATTTGTAAAGACAAAAAGGAAATTACTGAATTAGCACATTCATATTCCCACCAATACAGGAAATAGGACAAGAGTTGTGCAGACTACGATGAGGAAGAACGACATGGTTTGCAGGCTGGAAGAGTTTCACCGCAGTCACCTCATGCTTCAGATGTTGTGCTTATAATATAAACAACACTTACATAAATTCCTTGTCACTGCTTCTGAAATAAGACTGAGTTTCCACTGCCATATCAAGGTTACAGATGAAGCAGTGAAGTTGTCAACGTCCCCTTGAGGTCTCTTTCTGGATCCATTCTGTATCCTGCAATTGTTTCAAACAAATCTGATGAAAGACACTGAACCCAGGTTTTTCTCACTGTACATGCCTTCTCTGTACTGCCTAGTGCTTCACCTATAAAACTCCACTGCAAGTAAAAAATATCATCCAAGAAATATATATTCACTTCTTGACCTGATATTTTTAAGTCTCATTTTGCACTGAACGTATTGGTAACCATATGGGCTTTTCAGAGAAAGCCTGATGTGAACAAAGTTCTTGTCGTGTCCTAAAATTTGCAATAAGGACTGTGGTTTTGTGTTACCAAAATAATAATACTAGTACATTCCTTATACTGGGTGCAATTGGTGTGTAACAGTGCCTCACACTGATGTAGCTTGTTTTTCTTTCTGGATGAGAGAAAGCTGTATCAGTATCTTTACCTTTATACCATTGTAACTACTTATACACTAGGGTTTCTTTACACCAAAGTGATGTATAAGTTCTATGGTTTGCTGCTTCATAATTACAAGAAAAGAGCTGTTAGGTTTGAAATTGAAATGGTGTCTATCTGTGATTGATACCATTTTTCTTGATTAAATAAAGTGCACGTACTGAAATAAGGTACTGTGGAGATGTATCATGAGGTATCGAAACAGCAGTTTGTATTCTGAAATGAATTCTTCAAATTACATGTTTTGGCAACACTTTACAATAATTGGAACAAGTTACTGAACCGAAGATTGGATAAAATGCCTTGGAAAAAAGGTAGATAAATGATGTTGCTAGAATTATTCCTCTCTCTTGAGAGTGAATATTTCATGAGACTTTAATAAAGAACTTTTACTTTCTGTTATTTATCATAACATGTTCTTCCTAGTCCGTATGCAAACTCCTGTGTCCTGATAAACTAGTTACTATTTCCAAAATCATTTTCCAACAAGAAATCAATGTCCTACTATGTGTAGTATAGAGATACCAAAATGACTATGCAAATACAAATCTTGGGGAATTATTAGCACTTGAGCTAGATTTGGAAACTAACTTGAACATAAGCCATAATGGAGTACCAGAAAGGTTTAGATAGTCTGTGAATGAACATCTGTCTCTCCCTTTGCTTCCCATTCCCATCTAACTATCTAAGCATCTCAGAATTGCAATCATTTTAATTTTATTTAATTCAGTGTAATGTAGTTTGTTTGGTTTAGATCAGCTAGGCAAGCCTCTTTAAACTTTGTGAGATTAAGATCTCCCGTTCATCCTGGCAGGCGTGGGCAGCATCAGATCTGAGCTCATTCCTGACTTTGCTACAGGGATGTTACATGGCCTCTGTCAAATCCTTTAATCTTTGTGTTTATAGGGATCTGTTTGTACTGTCAGCTATAGGTGGACTCAATACTGCCTTTAAGATACACTCATCGTCCGAACTTCAAGCAGTCCAGTTTCCCAACAAGATTTTTTTGCAGAATGCATTTGGACAGAAAACAGTGTAGAGATGAAAAAGGGTGGAAGATTTTTGAAAAAAGGTTTAATAAAAAAATTCCTTTCTGGATTTTCCAGCCTAGTAAACCTACTCCATTTGCTGTAAAGCACTGCTTTAAAGTATGGCAGTTTGGAGATAACCTTCCACTCCCTGACAGAAGATCAAAGGTAAGCGTTCGTCTGGAGAAGGAGGGAGCTGCCTTGTGATGAGCCAGATTTCACCTGATGTAAATATGGATGTCTACAGATGTGTTCAGAGGAGCTGGTCTCTGTTCAGAGGAGGGGAGATGTCAGGGTGTGATGTATCTTTGCTTTAAGATGAGAGGAACTGTGCTCCAGACTGTAGGATGAGGAGTATAAAAGAAGCCCAAGAGGATTGCCTCAAATGGATTTCACCCGTGAAGGCAAAAGGATTTCTCAGGGTATAGGAAAGAGTGTAGAGCAGTGAATAGGGCTTGGAAATTGTGGTTTATGGTTTATCTTGGAGGGTAAATGAAGATGAGGAAAAGCCCTGAACTCTGACCCTCTTTCTAAAATGGGATTGAAAGAGCTTTGAGGCTTCTTCATCACTGGTTATGGAGAGTATTTTTGTTGAAACTTATTTTCTATGACAACAGAACCTCAGTGAGACAGATCTTTCTTACCTATTATCTGTCATTGCGTCCACCTGTATTTGTTCTTCAAAGTCTGATGTCCACCTGTCACCTATTTAAGATGAACTAACTCCAGATTCACCTCTGCCCTCAACTCATAAAGACAGAAATAAAGCACTTGGACCACTTCAGCAAACTGCCACCTGTGTAGGGTGATGCCACCAAACTGGAGCACTGAGAACCTCAGCATTGCTAATCAACTTCCACCAGCCTTGCTCCTGGAGCCCAAAAGCAGAATCTTCCTTCACCAGGGTTCAGTGGCAGTGTCCCATTGAACTGATGGCTCTTGGAATTTGCTAGGGCATCCTTCCAGAACATTGATTTAGATCTAGTTCTTATCAGAAAAATGCCAGAGCATTACCTTGATCACCGTCTGCATCAGGAAGAAGACTTGCATATTTTTATTCAATAAAACACACTAGAATTTATTTCCTTTAAGACATAACAGGGCTTTTTTTGAGTAAATCAGACAAGGCAATGCAAAATTTTATATGGCAATGAAAAAACCTTTTTTTTTCTGTGTAGATCTGGGTAGAAGCATATCCTGTTCCAGCAGCAAGCATCTATTTTATTTGAAATTACGTTTTCCTCCTTATTGTTTCTCATTTTCTTTTTCATTGCCCAATGAATGTGATTTCCTGAAATGAACAAAACAGCACCTGTTTGATAATTGAGCATTCATAGACACCGGTGATATTGGCACTTGGTCTGCATGATGTCTTAATATAATTCTCTTTTCTTCTATGACATAAAAAAAATGCACCCTCTGCTGAAAATTGACCCCCTAGCTAACAACAGACATGGCATATT
>WKFP01012559.1:0-25508 GCA_011057875.1 Pterocles orientalis | reverse complement strand
GTAGCTCTCAGATTCCAGGATGCTTGTTATCTCTGTTCCGTGAGTTTCAGGATCCTCCCTCTCCGGGGGAATCATTCGCTGTGGCCAGGTGGTTGTTTTCCCCCCCGCTTTGGTCAGGTCTCGGTTCTGGGACACTCGGGCTGTTATCTCTGTTCTGTGAGTGCTTCCAGGAGCTGTGCACCTCTTCCCCCTCCCGTTTGGGGGAATTGTGAGTGCAGTTTCTGGGGATCATTAGCTGGCAACAGGCTGAGCCTTTGGTCATTGGGTGGGGGGGCAGTATCATTGTGAATCACCCATTCCCTCCCTCCTCGTTGGCTGGGAGTGGGCTGGGCCTTTGGTCATCAGGGGCAGTATCACTGTGTATCACATTGTATATTTGTATATTGTATTATTTTCTATATTATTGTAGTCTAGTTATTAAATTGTCCTTATCTCAACCCAGGAGTCCTCTTTGCCATTTACCTCTTTAATTCTCTCCCCTATCACTGGGTAGGGGTGGGAACTGTGTGAGCGGGTGTGTGTGGTTTGGCCCCCAGCCAAGGGCTAACCCGTCACAAGGAGTAATCTTGTAATTCTACATACTGTATGTAGTAAAAAAAAAAATGCCCTTTTTACTGTTTTGACCTGAAAACATAGGAACACAGAGTGCCAGTTCCTCACACTGAGGAGTTCTTGCCTTGGGCCTATGCTAGCAAGAATGGAACTTCTATTTTCCTTTTTTAAAATCTGCTCTGCTGCCTGTGCATGACAGTGTGTGTGGTGTTTGTTTGTTTTTTTAATGTTTAGGGAACTTGTTTAAAATTCCTGGTCATAGTTTGGGGGGGGGGGGGGGGGGGGAACCAGACCCAAAATAAAACCTCTCCATTGTGTGGCCTTTCAGTTTAGGTGCACCTTGTCTTATGCCCTGGAGGCTGTATCCATTGCATGGTGCAGAAGTAGGTAGATGTAGCCAAGTTAGAGACAACTGACCCAGCTTGGGCACCAGAAGCAAGCAAGCTGTGTCTCTGGATGCTCTGGCTGTGCTGATTAACTCTGTGGTGTGGTTCACCCCTGGCTATAACCACTTCCAGAATTCAAGTGAGATGTTCTGCCTGGTACCGCCATGGTCAGTAAGGTGAACCAGATCTCGTGGAGCGGCTCAGGGCTGTCTGCCCACTGCTGTGTTACGCAGTATACACGTGCCTGTAGGGAATTAATTTTCATGGGGAATATGTTTTCTTATCTTCTGTATGCTGGCAAAGGGTAAAAAAATGCTGTGTAAGCAGAACTATACATATGTTTGTGGACCCCCTAGAACTGGGAAGAAAATAGAGATGCTTGTGTGTGTATGAGAAATGATGCTTTCTTGTTTTTAAAAATAGGTATTTTATTTATTTGATTAATTCTGAGGGAAGCTCACTGTATTTCTGTCCCTGCTCACCCTGTCTTGACATATACCCCATATGTGATAGTTTTGCTTATTTCCTTACCTTTTCTGAATGTTTTCCTACCAGTCCTAGACCTAAGAAAACCCAAATGTAGAGCTTTATGTGAAACAGATCTGATGTAAAGGATATACTGTTAAGCAAAAAGTGCAGCAATTCAAATTCCTGTATAATTAACACACTTACTGTCAACATGACTGTTGCCAATAACATACAGCAAGAAGACGGACACAGGGCTGAGAGATGCTGTCTGTTACAAGCATTGCTCCTGATGAGGAACATATGAGCTGCAAGATGGTTAACTGCTGGTGCCTGTTCTTTCTGAAGCCTTTCTCTGTTCTTGGCCCTTCCTTCAGAGCTTGTGAGTCACTTCCCCTCTTCCCTGAAGAGCTCTTTAGAAAATAGCATCCCAGGGTGCTGTGTTTATTGACTTTCAGAACGAAATTTTTCCATGTACCTGCAGGGAAGTTTTTCCCTAACTGCTGACTCTATAGATTCTCCCTGGGTGTTGAAAGTCAAACTGGTTTTCTTCTGATTTAGGTCTTGTTGAGGACTCAAATGCTCAAAAGGCCAAATTTTACTTTTCGAGATGCCATGAAAGCCTCTAGAACGTACTCTTTGCTGTGGCGCATGTGGACTGCACAGCAGAAACGTCTTCCCCCAGAGTACCTGTTGACAGGGAAAAGGGGGGATTTCCAGCCACCTCTTGCAACAGGGTGGAGTTTGACTTGACCACTTGGAGGGAGCGGATCAGCGATGATGATGGGCAAGCAGATAGGGAAGGCAACGTGCCTCCCTTCCTGCCTTTTCAGCTTATTTTCCCTGTGTCGAGTAAAGCAGGGACTTACCCAGGAGGCAGTTTGTAGAGCTGAAAGGCTATATGTCAAGTATTCCCCTGGGATTGAATAGTTCTCAGTTCAAGTCCTCCCAAATCTGTGGTAAGTTATTTGAAGGGTCAGATGTGTTTGAGATTTTTTTTTTCCCTTTTTCTCTTCACAGGGAAAAAAAGGGCCCCCAGGGGTGTGCTCCCTTCAGTCCTTAAACCCTTCGTAGGGGTCTCTGTAAAGTGCTTGGTGCTCACTGCATACCATCAGCTGTGAAGCTATATTGCTTCCATAGCAACCAGTGATGTTATCAACACAAGACTGACTTCACTTTAGGAACAAGCAGACACAAACTGCTGTGTGGTCTCTCTAACTCAAGACTGGGCCAGCAGTTCTGCCATCCCTCACCTGGTTCAATCCAGTCCTGTTACAGCACAAGAATCTTAGCAGTGTGGTCTAGTGTATTGGGTCTGGCTGAGATGGAGTTAATTTCCTTATAGCAGCCTTCATAGCTCTGTGGGTTGCACTGGTAGCTAGCTAGAAAGGTGTTGATAACACCAGTGTTTTGGCTACTGCTGAGCAGGGCTCACACAGCATCAAGGCCGTTTGCCCAATACCTGCCCCCCCACTAGGCTCAGGGGCCCAGGGGTGGGCAGGATCTTGGGAGGGGACAGAGCCAGGACACCTGACCCAAAGTGACCAAGGGGATATTCCATACCGTATGATATCAGCTCAGCAATAAAAGCTAAGGGAAGGGAGGAGGAGGAGGGGGCATTTGCTGTTATGATGTTAGTCTCTGGGAGCAACTGCTATTCATATTGAAGCCCTGCTTCCCAGAAAGTGGCTGGACATTGCTTGCTGATGGGAAGTAGAGAGTAAAAGAATTGTTTTTCCTTTGCTTCAGTGTGCAGCCATGGCTTTTGCTTTCATTAAACTGCTTTTATCTTAATCCATGAGTTTTTAATCTTATTTTCTTCCCCTTATTCTGCTGAAGAGGGGAGTGATAGAGCAGCCTGGTTGAGTACCTGGTGTCCAGCCAAGGTTAACTCACTGCAGCTAGCTTGTAGCTTATCCACACACCTTGCTGATATTTAGAGTAGCGGTCTTTGTTGTTGTGTGGTTTATTTCCTTTATGCCTTTTTCAGATGCTGATGGTGCTCAGGATCTATTTGTGTAATAACACCAAGAGAGTATCCCTCTGTGCAGGGGGAAAATAGAGGATTTGAGAGTGTGTTTCCCTGGGAAAAAAGAACTTGTGTGTGTTTTCCAGTGTTCTCTGCAGTTAAATAGCTTCTTGGTCTGATTCACCAGTGTATTAAAGCTGTTTTTTAGCACTCTGAAAGTACAAAATGGCTTTATAGTAGATCAAGTAATCACTGGATTGTATCTCCTGGTGTTAGAGGATTTTATGCCTGGTAAGGTTGCCATGGTAGCTCCCATGCCATTCACTTTTCTGGGGTGTCAGCATCAGGGATACACTGGGTGAAAGATCCAGCATCAGCTTATCTCCTTTTTGGGATTTTTAGCACCTTCAGGGTTGTTTTGGACCTGCCAGTTGCCCTGACTTTTAGTAGGGACAGATATAGAGCTCAGATACACTTCATAATCAAAAAACCTTGCTTAAAAGACAAATACAGAAGATCTTAATGGCTATGAGGGCTTTCGGTTGGGTTGTTCATTTGCTGCTGTAACCCCCAGGCCACCTACCTTTCCTCAAATACACAGCATTTGATTTGAAGTCTTTCTTTTATGTCTGATATTTTTTTTTCTGTGCAAGACTAGAGACAGGTCTCAATATTTTTGTTGGTTTTTAATATTAATATTTGTAGTTCTTAACTTATTATACTTCGGTGGTAATATAGTCCCCAAACCAGTAAAACTTCCAGCAAAAATATTTCTAACCTGTAGAAAAAAACATTCAAAGTACGTGCAACCTTTTCTGTTTCCTGGAAAAAACTGACCTTCCCAAAAGGACCTAATGCTATTCCCTCCCTACCTCCCAAAAGGAGGTCCTGAACAAGTGTTGTTTTGACTGCGTGCTAAATCCCTTACTATGTTTTAATTTGCTAGAAGCTTCATTTACCGTTTTAATACAAGTCTAGGTCTTACTGAGACCTGGTATTTGGCATTTTTAGTGTGCTTACTGCTCATACAAGGACTGGCCATTTCTTGTCCTTTTGAAGGCCCCAGTCTCAGCTGTTCGTCTCCTACACGTGGTGTGGGAAGTGAGAGTTGAGAGGATGAAAGATAGTGTTAAGCTCTCTTCTGGGCTAGCGTTCATCTCATCTTCCTCTTACTGCTGAAATGATTTCAAAAGCTAACCAAACTGGGGAATGTTGTAAAATGACCTGAGGAAGGCTAAAGCTTCTAGTGGTTTATCAAAGCATCTCTCGTTGCAAGAAAAAGCTTTTACTGTGAAAAAGCTTGATTGTAGGGCAGCTGGGAGGGTTTAGACATTTTTTGAATGTGTTTTCTGACTTCATGTCTCTGTTTTGAGTGCCAACAGGGTGATATCTTGCATGTCCCTGAGTAAGGACTGGTTTGCAGGTCCTGTGTGCTTCCAGGTGTGTTTCAAGACTTCTTAGAACACTGGGTTCATGTCACCTCAGACTGGTTTCCCAAGAAATGAGACAGTGTGACGTTCAAGTGTGCTGGCAGAAATGCAAACAAGGATTTGAAACTTATGTCAGTGCAGAGGACCAACACAACACCTGTGTGCTTCTCAGCTGTGTCCTAAACTCATGCTTTCAATGTTTGGGTGTTTTATAGGTCTGAAAGTAGCATAAGAATTCTGCTCAGACCTAAAGATTTCTGAGGTGTAATCTCTAACTAATTAGGAGGGATAGTTTAAAGGCTAGTTCCCTTAATACACTGTTCTTAAATTCAAAATTAACTTCACACAGTTTGAATAACAAATTAAAATTTGTTAACTAGCAGCATGTTAAGATTATTTACTTGTATACCTACATAAAAAAAGAAAAAGCTAGAAGTACCAGGTTGAGATTTTTTTAATGCACCACATGGTACATGGATTGAATGTGATGGTTTATTTAGTCCTATAAAAAGTAATCTTCCAGTTATCCATGTATCCATACACTTATTAGTTTTAAGGCTTTTTTTCAACTATAATTACCATCTCAAAAATGGCTGGCAGGCAACCATCTCAGGCTACTCCTCTGGCAGTGCTGCTAACTTGAATTGAAAAATGTGTTGTTCTTATGTTCTCATTTACCTCCCAAGGATTTGCTTGGGACTGTTCCTCCCTCACCTCACACTTGTGTTTTCAATCTACCTCTGTTTTTTCCCTGGATGGCTTTTGGTACCTATGAAACAAATCCCTTAGCTGATATGAAGTACATCTTGCTTACTTTATTCTCACTTGGCATCTTTGCCTTTATTTCCTTTGATGCTGTCCTTAACCTTGAATAAATCTTTGAGACTGAGTTGAAGTTGCTCTTTGTATATAGAGGAAAATTATGAAACCAGTTGTAATTAATACTTAGTGTGTTACTTTACTGATTGTACAGCTCACGAATCTGCTCAAATCTTATGTTGATGTGAAAACATATTGGAAGAAGAAGAAATTAAAGTAAAATAAGTGTTTTAGTGTAGGAGTTTCATGTATTGTAAGGGAAACATAGTAATACTGTTTAATTAGAAACTGTACTATGATAATTAAATTGCTGAAAGAAGTGTTTCTGATAAAATGCACTGCAGCGTTAAGGGAAATCCACACAAATGTGTGCACACATGTTACTCCTTAAATGCTTTCCAGCCTTGTTTTTAATGAGACTTTTGTCTCCCACAGTCACTGCTTATATAGAGAAATTTGCAGCCACTTCTTCCCTCCCATCATGCTGTGTGTTTGAAATTTGCCAGATGAGGTGTGGCTTATCATATAATCAATGTTGGCATTTGATTTCCACTCTGACAATTTTATACAGCTTGCTTTGCTTGACAAGTCCCTCATGTATGTAAGTTTGTTTATTTATTGCAGTTTCACAAGCTACAAATGAGATTACACGCTGACCAAATCATGCTGGAACAAGTACAAGAGGAGAACCAGTGTTCGAATCAGCAAGTTGCTTGTCCGACAGATGCGTTTATGGCACTGTAGAAAATGGTGAGATCAATATAAGAACAATAGAAGCTGTTTGAATGTTTGAGCCTTGGAAGCAGTTTAAACCACTATTTTATTTTTATACAGTTCAGGTTTTGTATGGGCACGTTTCTTTCTGTGTGCTTCAGAACATAATTCATTGTGTGACTGACATTGTAATGCTATGTACTTGAATATATTATGAAAAGATAACCTGGTGTTCTCAGTCATTTGGAAAGCTTCCAAATGCAACAGTGCTGTAACTGTCTTGCATTGCTGTACCTAGAATAATCCAGAGGGGAATTGGGAAACTACTGTGGGTTTGTTTTTTTTTTTCTTTTAAAAGGAGGTGAAGTCTGATAGTTTCATTCTTTAAAGCAAGATTATTGAGCAGTTGTTTAAAATCGGGGAAGCACTCGATCTTCTCATGGCTGGAGGAGAAGAAAGGTTTTTGTTATAGGCAGTAAAATATCCTCTGCTTTTTATGACTGCTGCTTCAATAAATTGCATTCTGGTGTATTTCACACAGTAATAGTATAGTACATTTGTTTGGTACAACATAAACCTATGCAAACAGTGAGGCTAAATTCTCAGTAATTGCTTATAGTTTTTGTACCTCTTGACATAAACAGGAGCTACCAAATGTATGAAACCTGGTTGCTTTGTATTAAGTAGCAATAGTTGTCCCCTCCCACTCCTCTAAAAAAAAGACTGGTCAGATTAGTGTGTGGGTAGGGTGTATTGTATATGGATTCCTTTATCAACAGAATGGTCAATACAGATTAAATGCTGCCAAGTCTACATATGCTTCAATTTTTTTGTAGCCCTGTGCTTCAAGAAACATTAAGTACAAGTAAATGATGGGCCTTGGCTCCAAGTGCTGGACCTGGGGTCAGGGTGCATGGCAAGACTACTTGACAACTGGCATGACAACTTGCATGGCAAGACAACCATGACAACTCTGTGATTCTGTTCTCTGTGGCTGGCTATTTTGCCTGTGCTCGTCTATCAATGAGTGTCCTTGCTGCTGGCCTCTCTGCTTCTGAAGGGATTTGTCTGCCTTTGTCTCTGATCAAAGCCACAGCACAGCCGTATGCAGGACTGCGTGGTGGGGGAAGGATGCCTTGCAGTGTGACTCAAAACTGAGGATCTTGTGTCCTGTGATCAGTAACACCACCTTTCTCTGCAGTAGGCTGGCATTTTAAAAAATAGTCCATGGGATAATTTGCCACAAACTGCAGTTTGGTTGTCCTCAAACTGTTTGTGACTTTGCTCAGTAGTGTCAGCTGTAAAAAAAAAAATACAGCTTCAAGGCTAGGTTCATGAAATGCAGAGAGAAGGAGGAGGAGGAAATGCTGTTCCCTCACTTATCCAGGCTCTGTGGTTGCAGCATTCACCTAGTATGTGTGGGTGAAATACCATTAATCTTGGTGAGGGAGATTTGAACCCTATCCCCCATCCCATAGAGAGTTTTCTAACTGCCAAGCTGCTATTAGGCATTTTGGATGGGCTGTTCTACACTTCTTGCTTAAAATGTAGGTGCCCTGTTTTTGGGTGAGGATATGTAGCAAGAAGTGGATTCTGCCTTGTTAAGTCTCTGGAGACAGAGTGCTCTATAGGCAGTTAGTGTTAAGTGTTTTAATATTAACTTTTCCATGTACAGTGGAAGAGCCGAAGGCTGTTCTTCATCTGTTCAGCAATCTAGACTCTTAATACTCCTTCAGCTTGTTTGGCTTGTGTCAAACATCCATGTAGACTCCAAAACAAATGGATGTGTTTTTAAGACTTTTTTCAAAAGCAGCACCTGAATGTTGCTGAGGAAGATAGAGGTGCCAGTGGGAAATCTGACTGCACGTGATCAAGTGCAGCCATCGGTTACACGGTGTCTCTCTTCCAAAGCTGAGCTCCCAAACTGGGAACTGGAGTGGTGGGTCCTGCTCCTACTTCTCCCATCTCCACACTTTCCTATCTAAGGTATAGCTTAATGCATAAAAGCCATGTCTGTAAAAGTCCAGGGTTGTCTTAATTTACCCTAAATTTACTCGCCAGAACATTAAGAACCAAGTGGTTCTTAGGTGGATGTCTATTCTCCCTCTTAATGCAGTGGGATTAATTTTTCCTCATTTAAAATTCCTGGAGCTTTCTCTGTCTTCTCAGTAGTCACTGGAAGGGTAGATGTGGCAAGTCCTTTCACAGATACCTGCTGTAACATAAGAGGAATTATTCTCTGGAGGGGCTTCCCCTTTGACTGCAGAGGGTGCTTAAATGAGCTGGGTGTTCAGGTTGAGTAAGGAGATGTTAATCCCAGTCCAGCGAGGATAGCTTCTGAAGGAGATTGCTAAAACTATTGTCCTCCTAATTTAAGCAGGTACCTTAGATGTTTGTTTAGTTTGTGCAAAAACTGTCTTTTGTTAAAAAGTGGGTTAAAACACTTTAATGAGTATAATTTAGAGGATACCTTTTATCTTGGTCTGACAAGATCAAAGACATCCTGAAATTACATTAGTATCTGTGGAACAAATGCAGTGCTATTTGTTTCTTTGGAAGCAATAATGCAACTGAAAAGCAGTTTTTGAGCCTATTGCACTAAAGCCTTCTTCCTTTGTTACCCATAAAGTAATACTCAGGGTATTGAATCCCACATGAATATGCTGCACATACAGGATTTTTGTAGGGTAAGGTAGAAACAAAGAGACTGATCATTAACATCTTTTTAAACAAAGATATGCCTGGCAACCCAGAAAAATGTAGTCGGGTAAATGGCAGAAGAACTGTAATAGTTTTCTCAAACTTGGTACAAGCTTATTGTATCTGTGTTTGTTAAATAATAAAAAATCTTTCCTCCCTGAAAATGTCTTAAGTACTCTCAGCACTTAAAGATGTTTGGGTTTTTTTAAAATACCTTTTCAGTATAAATATGATGTTTGCAAAATCTGATGCTTTTGACTATACCTGTTTATGAGCATAGTCTTATAGCAGTGTCAGCTGCTGTGTCTCCAGGTTGCATTCACAGTTCATTAGAAGTTGAACCCTGGATGCCCATCAAGTCTGATGTTGCTATGCTTGTTGTATAGCTAGGAGATGAGACCTCTGATACTGTGCTTGGCTTTTTATGGTAAAATATTTAAATGTTCCAGCTAGAGCAGACCAGAGCACAGAAGAACAATCTGAGCTCCTTGTATCCTGAGGATGTTGCTGGGGCAGGTGCACTTGCTTCCCAAGTATCTACTACCAATTGCAAGAAATAAAAGGCAGATATCCGGGCTCCTCTGCCTGGATGGTATAGTAGTTTTTAAAAAGATTTTTTTGCTAATCAAAGGCTGATGAAGAGGCTGTTAGAAAAACATCAAGGCAAAATGCTAATTTCCACTATTTCTCTGTGTGGGGCCTTCAACTAAAGGAATTAATATTAAAGGAACTGTGATGCTAGTAGCCTTTGCAAACGCATGTGCATGGTGTCTTCAAATATATTTCTGCTCTTCCTTTGATAGAGAATCTTTCATTTTCCTGCAGGCAGAGCAATACTTTGACTTGGGACCTGGCCAGTGTTTGATGCAGAAGGGCAACTCTATGCTCACTGCAGGGTGAAGTACTCCTCACTTCTGTGAGCTGTCAGTCGCAAGCCACTGTTCCAGAAGCAGGATATGTGCAGGCAGCCTGAAGGAGGGCTGCTCCCCAGAGCTGAAGCTGTCTCTATGCTGCTCACGCAGCAGTATGTGAACTCCCCCTTCCAGCTTCGGTTGGCTGAATTGTAGCAGGCTGGCTGCAGAACCTTCTTCACTTTCTTGCGAAAGCCCCTGACAGTAGGTCTGTGGTCTGTACACAGCTCTTCTCCGCAATGCTTGCGTTGCTGTGAAGCGAGTCTTTTGCAAGGCCGTGTGGTATGTGTGAAGAATAGATGCAGAAGCAGTTTCACGTGGAAGGACAGTAAAATATCTTTCAAATATTTCAAACTCAGATCCTTAAAAATACTTCACCAACAAACACTGTACCACTGTCAGAAGCCTCCTTCAGATTGAGGGCTTGTAGTAAGAGAACCCCTATCGTGATCTTATTTGGTGGAGAGATTACAGGGAGCTCTGTCCTTGCCACGCAGGTCTGCAAATGCCTTTTCCTGGAGGGATCAGCAGCAATGCAAAGAGAGGTACTGAGAAATCTGCCTCAGTCTTGATCTGGACACTGGGGGTTGATGAATTTTGGGTTAGGCCCATGAGAAGCACCTCCCTGGCATGTGTTTGCTTACGCTGCCAAACAGGAGTGTTGACAAACAGCTGCAAAAATGACTCATCAGTGTGCATGCAGAAGGGCTTCAGGGGCACTGACGAGTAACGTCTGTCTAAGGCAAAATAAATGAGCCTTGCAGGAAACTTGCTAAACTGCATTGGTAAGTTTTCTGGTGACTGGAGGGGTTTTCACAATATCTTTCAGCTAAGAGTAAGCTCATAAAAAGATGAAGGTGGGATTTGCCCAGGTACTCTCAAAAGTTAACTTTAAGTCTTCTGGCTGCACCTGAGGATGTGATTTGGTGGATAGCCTAACCTTGTGGTTCAGATTCTTTAAAAATAACTTTTTAAATTCTGAAAAGCAATAGAGATTACTAAATTATTTTAATCTAAAATATATTTGTTTTAATAAATATATATAATTGGATTGTGGAAAATAACTTTATGAAGCAGTATCTAGAACAGAATTATTCAAACAATCCCATAATGACTTAATCAAAGGGAAGTACATTTTAAATTAACATTAAAAGTTAGGGTTTCTTTGAGATATAACAAAAGCTATTCTCTTACAGGTAAAGGACTGTGCCAGGTTAGAAAACTTTACAGTGCATGATAAAATAACCTGTGTTGGTAAAGGCATCACCATGCTCTGATGTCACAGTAAATGTGATGTCATGGTATGCTAGATCACTTGGGTCAGGTTTCTGATAAAAATAGATAGTTAGATGCTTTGAGATATGGCAAGAAAACCCAGCAGCCCTCCACAATGGGTTTCTTCTGTCCTCAAGGTAGTACCTCTGGAGAAGCAGATACAGTAAAAAGCAAATTTTATATAATCCTGGCAAAACTACAAGGCTTTCTAAAGCAGTATACAGTTTGTATGGGTTAATTTAAGTACTGAAATACTATTTTGGGTGTTTGTAGCTGTGAAATTTTTTAACTGGAGTTTCATCTCTTCACTTAAGGAAGGAGCATGAAATATCAGTAAAACTGATAGGATCTTGATTTGCTGAAGTCTGGGAAATACATAAGTAGTCTTTTTCAGGGTGTCCTGTTACTCTAATTAGTCAGAAAAGGACTGTCCATTTAATGAGTAAAAGTGGGATTTAAGACTTAAATCTCAGGTTGGTTTTGGAGCTCTGTTTCTATTGTAGCTGAGCTAGTTGACATTTATTAAATGGTAAGATAATACAGGTGCTGCCAAAACTTCTCTGGGTATATTTGAGACACTGTAAGGCTTATTTACACTTTTTTTTTTTTTTTGGAGTTTGAAGTTGAACAGTCCTTACAACTGTCATAAACTTTCTCTTGGGATACATACACTTGGTAGGTTTTCACTGCACTCATCTCATGGGCTTGGTGCATGCGTGAGATGCATGAATCTCTGTATTTGACAGCTAGGACCAAGTCTGGGGTGGGGAAACATACAGAGTCACGAATGTTTAATGCACTGACAGTTTCATGTGTGTAAAGAACTGATGTTTGATATGAGTCTTCAGTAACTGTTCTGTGAGTTATCTGTGTACGCTTTCCTTCTGCTGTTCTTCTGCAGCATACATTTTTGGGTGCTTGCTTCTGTGTCCTCTTGTAAAGCATGTGTGCGCTCTTTGTGGCGGTAGAGTTGCTCTAATGAGAGCAAAGGGAGGCCCCTGGGAGGCTCTGCTAGAGGCATGTTCAGCCCATAAGTTTGCATTTCAGGTGAATAGATGCTTGCTGGGACAGGGATGCAGGAGCAAGGCTTGGTCCATGGCAGCACTGGGACTTGCAGAGGTAGATGGCAAAAGAAGTTTCCTTAAGCACCCTTAAAGAAACTCCTCTTCAAGAGTGCCTAAGGCTTTCCCAAGGGAGAGACCTGAATGGCTGAACAAATCTTTTTCTGCTTTGAGGACAGTCCAGGAGACATCAGTCAGACAAGCTGCTCCCAGCCAGTTAAGCTGACATGGAGTTGGTTTGTGAAACCTGTAGATGAGCCAGCTGGCAAGAATGGGACCGCAGTTATTGCTAATGTTTTTGTGATGATAGCCTGGATGCAATTAAGTTATTAAGAGGTGATTTGCAAATGTTTTGTTCAGCTTAGCACACTGTAACTTAGCTGTTACCATTTTGCATTACTTGGCTTGATGAGGTGAGCTTCTTGCTCCATCTTACCTGACTTTTTATGAATGCTAAACTGCCTTCAAAATTTAATATTGGTCTGCCATAGGTACATCTGCTTCTAAATTATTGTTGTGAACAATATTTACCTGCCCCATCAAACCCACTTACAAGGATTCTACTGCTTGCTTCCATCCCAAGCCTGTGGTGTTATGTATTCATAATGACAAAGCAGAAGCAAGTCTTGGATGCAGATGCTCTCCCATACCTTAACGGGACTGCATCCTGTTTCTGCCACACCATATAGAGCATCATTTAAGACTAGTCTTTAAGAACTAAACACGTGCAGTGGTAAGGAAACCTGCAACATAGATCTATAAGTACCTGGCAGAACAAGTGAAATGCAGAGCACATGTCCTATGTGTTGTGAGTTGACAAATGCAATCCTCTTTAGGACTAAACAAGAGGCCATGTTTTACAGAGAAATGCAATAACTGCATTTTGCTGTGGATTTTTTCCAGCAGCAAAATATACCGCAATATTCCAGGAATTTAGCCTGACTTCTAACTGAGATAAGGTACATAACATTCATTTTGGTTACTAACGTTTTAATTTTGTTGTTATTTTCTTCCAAATTGCAGCTGAAGACTTCAGTTTCTAACCACAATTGCAGTGAGTGGTAGAAATGAGACATCCCTGGTGTGAAATACTGCAGCGTGCTAAAGGGTGCAGTATAGATCTCACACCATTGTCTGTATCGGTGAAAGATAATACATCTAACTTATGTTTATATATAAATCCTACTGGTGAGGAACTAAATATTCGAGGGGCCTAACTTTACCTTGTGAAAATTCATCAGCCCAGCCTTTCTTTGCAGCTTGCATGGCCTACTGGCAGGCAGAAATGCTTAGATGGAAAATTGGAGCCTCTCTGAATTAATTAAAAATATCTCAGGAAGAAACTAGCCTGCAGTCTCAGGAATACGTTTTTTTTGTCTTTTCTGTAGAGAGGTTGTAGGTGTAGCCTTGACTTCATCTGCTACAGTGCTGAGCTGAGCTCATTTGTTGCAGGTTGAGACCAGAAGGTCTCTGTTTCTCTGCTCTTCTCTCTGCTGACAAGAGATGGGAGGACAGCTTGGGGGCAGCTTGGTTACACCCTTGTTGCTTTATCAAGGCATGCAGTGAAATTCCAGTCTAGCCCCTTATGAAGAGAAGTAACGCTTTATCTCATTTGGAGGTGGATGGGAAAAAGAGGAAAGACAAATCACTTTGATACTGCTAAGCCACAAGCAAGGCAATGGGGACAAGGCAGGAGCCTTTCCATTTGTCTTTTTGAGCAATGGTATGAATAAAGCAAGAAGCCATAGCTTCTTCCATGATGATCTGCTTGCTCCCTCCTCCCTTCTGGCAATGTGATATCACTCGCGTTTCCCATACTTTTTCTTTCTGAGTGATGTCTTGATGACCTGCTTGGTGTTGGAGTGCTTAATTTTCAAACGAAAGGCTGCTCCACGGGTGTTCCTCTTGTCTGGCTCTGTCAACAACCAGAATATGTGGCAGCTATTGCTGCAGCTGTGACTTTTTCATTTTTAGTGGACCAGTGTCACTGTGATTTATACATCTGCCTAATTAAAGGATTTGGATTTCAAAATAATTTAATCAGATGCATCTCAGTTAGCCCAAGACATCTAATGAACTGTGTTTGATTATCTGAGACTAGGTCTACAGTAACAAATTTGCCATAAGTTGCTCTTGGGTGACTGGAGATGAGGAGGGAGTGCTGTATGCAGGCTCCCAGTGCTTTCTGCTCATTTTGCATATTGGAAGGTAAATTTTAGGAAAGATGAAAAGAGTGATGAGAGCTGCCAGGAATTTTTTTAAAAACTTTTTTTGGCAAAACACAGGGTTCTGTCAAGAAACATTTTTGTTCACAGCAGGTTATTTTGATGTTGCTGACAGCATTTCCATTTCCACAACTGGATTGCTAAAGATGGAGAGCATTCAATTTCCTGAAAAAAGCTTCTGATTTTCTGATGAATTGGAAGCATGTGCATGCGTGTACATGCACACACATGTAGGTGTGCATGAAAGCTGCATTTCCCAGCTAGCTGTGATGAATTAAGTGCTTGTCTGTCTTGTTGTTTGGAATCCTCCTTAGTGACACTGGTACTGTTCCTCTTAAGAAGAAATCTGTAGCCTTGAGGACACATGAAGAATAAAGGCTTAAGCTTCTAGGATACTGGTCGAATTGCTCCATCTAATCAAATATCTGACTTTAATGGTGAGCTGATTCTTGCAGTCTGACTTTGTGTCATTCAGTGGCACTGCTTATTGTTGAGGAAGATGACTTGAGAGGGGAGATCAACATTAGTTAAAGTAATATTTGAGATCCTGTTGTATTTTTTTCATACAATTTCTGATTTTAGTGGCTGCCAAACATTTTAAAACAGCAGCTTTCATTAATTCATAAAGAAGCACCTTCCCCTCTGAAGTACTGACCAAGTAGGGTCTTGAACTTCAAAACAGAGACTTCTGCTTGGAAGAAAAGTATTTACCTGGAGGAGGATGGGTGTGGCTACTTCAGCCCTTTCCCTAGGGCTTGGCTTTGTAACTACAGAGTGCTCTAGCCCCTCTGGGACATGCTGTTCTCACCTTTAATCATGCTGAGTTAAGGGTAAGGTGTCTCAATTTGAACTAGGTTTCCTACTGCAAGTTTTGCACAATAATTACAGAATTAAATACTCTCTAGCATGCATATACTCAAAGAAGTTATTCTGTCTTTGGGGTGAATAATTGCTCACTTCACATGTTATATATGCATTTGCAGTGTGCATGTACATATGGGCGTGGGGAAGAAGAATGGGCAGGCAAAAGATGTAATTATTCAACAGAAGCCTTAATCTTGCATTATAAATATGGATCATGACTTAAGGAGCCTGAGGACACAATATATGCATCTTGTGCTTGAATATCTAGTTTTAATCAGAGACTTGCCTGAAAGTCTTTACGAAAGATGAGCACTGACATTTAAAGTACTCCTGATGTGTACATTGCCTATGTACAGATACAGTGGGTTCTTGCAGCAAAGGGGCTGAGGACAAGAGAATGCTGAATTGAAGCAAAGCCAGTCAGTCTTTTCCAAAGAGGAAAACTTATTTTCATGCATTAGCAAATGCCTGTAGGTAAGGCAAGGATATGTTTACCATAAATGTCAAATCATTCAATTGAAAGGGTAAAATTTCTTGAAGCATCAGCGTGGGCCCTGGGGAGTAGTCTGGAAGCAAACATGGATTGTGTTCACAGCCCTGGTGCTGGGTTTGAGTGAACTGCTTAATCTCTTCCCACCCATCTCCTCTCTCTACTGGTTCTATCTGTTCAGCCTGGTGAGCTTTCCCAAAGAGTAAGTACGCAGTTGTGTAACCGCAGAAGGGAGTCACGAGGCAGCTTTGCCCAGCCTGCTGCCTTCGTCTTGGCAAAGAAATACATGAAGTTCAGCAGACGTGCACCTTATCCTACACATGCTCATTGTATTCTTAGCTCTATTTGCCATGGCAGTGAAATACATGTGTGAAGTATGTGTAAAGAGGAGGTGTTCAAAATGGCATCCTGTCCCCATTGCTGAAGATGCAGAACCACCACAGCACAACACATTATTATCTAGAGTCTACCACAGTTAGGACTTGATTATGTTATTAGCCTTTAGGCTGTCCTAGAATTAAAGACGAATGCTCGGTAAAATTAATGAACTATTTTGCAGGATATACACCTTTCTTTCCATTAAATCCTCTGTGACTGGCAGCTACAGGAGTCTTACTGTGTTAAAAAAAAAGGTATTTTCTTCCCCTTGTGGTTTTGAATTTAATGGTAGAGAGAGGTTTCTGTAATACAGTGCTTGTGAAATACCAGATATAACTTGCCATGATGTCTTAGACATCCAGCTATATCTTGCAGGAAATCAAGCAGTGTCTTGTAGACACTTATTCACATAGCTCACCTAAACACCTGAGTCATTTTACTATTTAACCCAGCCCATGGTGTTGCACTTGAAGTGGGAGCACCTGAGTGAGTGTCTATTTGTGGAATCAGGTGAGTGCTTACCTCTTCCTTGTGAGTACTGGGCTCTTTACTGAGATAAGGCTTTGGCACTCCACTGGCAGAGAGATGCACCAACTCCAAATCCTTCCTCTCTAGAAAGAAAGAGGAGGCTGTGTGGGGTGCACTGGCTTGTGGTAGCTCAGCTCATGAGTAAACATCTTTTATCTTGTTGCCTTTGGCTGCAGAAAGCCCTGCAAAAAGTTAGAATCTGTAGAGTAGATGAATGCAGATGCTGATGTGTAAGGGAGAAGATCAACTTATGGGGCAAGAGGGCCCAATAAATGAAATTGACAATTTTATATCCAGAGACTTTTCTCTGGAAATTATGGATTTATATATTTTTTTTTAGCTAATAAACCTGTACCTTTCCCTGTGCCAAGAGATACATCACACGGTACAGTAGCATGTCACTGTACATATGTTGTCTTCACAGTCTGCATCTTATGCATTTGTCAGGTATTTTAACAGGAAATGATGCATGTTAAGAGTCTCTTCTAGTTTGGGTTACTCTTTGAATTTAAGAGCAAACTAGGGACTCTTTCCTGAAGAAGCTCATAAAATCTACAGCATGACTACTCAGTAATGTTACTGAAGCAAAAGACTGAAATTATTGAGAAACAATTAGAAATTTCCTTGAGGGAACAGGCGTACTATTAAGGGATAAAATTTGATGAGACAAGTGACCTTTACTTGTTCCCAAGAAAAGTCTAAGCTTTTTATTTTTTTTCCCCTATCACTTACAGGGTCAGGAAATGCAACTCTAAATCTGTGTGTGTGACACATTTAGTAAATGGTTGCTTCAACACTTCAGTGCTAGAAGAAGCAATAATATAAGGCCACGTTGTGTACGTCTGTCTATCCAAACTAGACTCCCGAAGGAACTGTCCTTCCAAGGCACACTGTGCTGGGGTGTCCTGTTGCTAACAAACTGCTCACAAGCCCAGAGAGATGCAATGAACACGTTACCCACAGGAAGCATCCTGACAAGCGTAGGGCAGTACAGGAGTGTAATGCCAGGCCAAGCCTGCTGCCTTCTAGCAGCACCTGTAAGTTGTTCTCCTGGCCAACAGAAACTGGGGTACCAACAGACCAGGGGCATTAAAACAGTTGAGCTAAAAGGGAAAACAAAAGCCAGTGGTACAGATTTAGTTTCCTTGAGGGTTTTAGCACTAAGCAAATTTCTTTTCCTGTTCTGTAAAGCAGATGCTGAAGCTGTAACTAAAATTTAGACAACTTCCCCCCACTTTCTTAGCACAGTTTCTACTACAGCTTGCAAGTCCTCCTGTGTTACATATCTTGATAGTTAAGGACTAGTTTGGAGGCAGTTCCTCTATTACCTTGCCTTTACGGAGCATCTGTAGATCAGACATAAGAGCGAGCTGTATTTAGGCAAAATACAGAGGCAACAGGAGAGTGCCACTTTTTTTTTTTCTTCTGTGGCACAGCCTCTACCCATACTAATAAATGTGTTTGAACTTACTTTCAGTAAATGAGAAGTGAAGAGGACAATGACACTCAGTTGCTGGAGGAGTAGTGGGATATCTGAGGTATAATCTCGGTTCTTCCCCTGGGCCGTGCCTTGGTAACCATATCTGGGGTTTTTTATGAAATGAGAAAGGTCTCCTTTTTGTGTGCTTTGGAATCTACAGGTAAGGAGTGCTTCATAGCAGGAAAATGTTATTGTTACATGTTACTTGAAGTTTGGGCAGATGCCAGCTGAACTGCTAATACAAAGACCTCTTTCTCCAAACATGTTGACAGCTGGGTGCATGTTTGGTATTACAAATATGCCCTTAATTGAGGGATAGGAAGCTCCTAGTCAGAGATGGTATTAACTATCAATGTGTTGATTGACACCTTGGCTCAAAGGAAGATAAAAGATACTGCACTGCAGAGTGCAAAAAAGGGATAACAAGTCTTTTGGAGGGTTTCTCTTTGAGTCTGTAGAGCTGATTAAGCTAGTCTGACTGGACAGTATGCACTAGGACAGGTCATCAAATGTGTTGTGTTACCAAAGCTGATTACATGTCTGATCATCTTTCCTGCTGTGGCCAGGTGCTAGTCTGTGAGGAGGTAAGTCAGTGTTATGCTGAAAGTGGTCATACACTGTTGGCTTGTGAAATTAAGAGTTACCGTCAGAAACGTTATCCAAAATAGCATCAATAGTTTGATATGAAGCTGATCTTGCTTTTATGCTATGCTACATTATGTTAATCTCTTTTTTTTCATGTTGCTGCTACCAGTACTGCTTTCTGTTGGTAACTAGGCTACTTGCTGCACAGTTGTGTGTTGTTTCTATAGCACCATGTCTTTGATAAGGACTGAGCCCAGACAGTTCATGGGCTCTAATGTCATGGGGGTTTTTCCAGAGGCTATTTTTGTGGATATTGCTTCAAGCTCTTAATCCCTATTTCTGTACCAATGCTACAGCATCTTGCCAGGAGACCATAAAAGGAAGCTGCACTTAACTGAAATGAGTGGTTTCAGCTGAACTGGAGAACCCTGATGCTTTGGAAAACTGTGGAAGCAGACCCATGTAGCTGGCTCTTACCTTGTGCTCCTTTGCAGGTGGGCCTGTGCCCGGCATGTTTATGGAGCTGTGTCCCCTGTGCAAGCCACATCCTGTGCAGTGGCTTGGCTTGATCTTTATCCTAACCAGCAGCATCTGGCACACGGGGTCAGGCTTAGAAAGTGTGAGTGACATGGGTTCAAAGGAGCCTTGTTTTCCTTCTTTTCAGACTAGTATGTTGGCACTTTGCTGTTACTTGTATGCCTATTCTGTCACCTGGGATGCTGCATGCTGGGAGAAGAGAGGCTTCAGAGATCTGTTAGGAGCTAGAGAAAGAAAAATTTTTAATAATTATTCCTTAATACTAAAGTAACTTAATATGTTACTTCATTTTCATCTGCCTGTATCATATATAGATCCTAACTTAAGTCAACCAGCTGTCCCCTTCTGCCATTGCCAGGACAGAACAGTGACCCATGAATGGACGGATGGAGCAGAGTCAAGGTGAGTGTTCCCTCCTCGCCTTCTGTGAAATGAGGGACTGACTACACCCCTGCAGATATCGGTGCAGTTTTTAGTTAAGACTGTGCTGTATTCATTGGATAAATAAGAAGAAAGTATATGGAGATTAACTTCTATATCTTGATGGATATTTGCCAGCTTTTGGGTAGGTGTCTGGGGGTTAATTTTTTTCTCCGTTAGTTGCTGGAATAGCATAGAGGCTTAAATGGAAAAAGTACCCCTTCAGCCATGTGGAGAAGGATTGGAGAGTTTAAAATTTGGACCTGGTTCTGAATTTTACAACTGAGCCTGAAAGACAAGAGCAGCCAGTTTACTTGGAACTATCTGGCGGCATTGGGCAGTGGTTTGTGTGTTGCACCAGTTGCCATTTCTCACCTTGCCTAATGTTGAGTTTTGTAGAGCGGTGTAAGAGAGCTCCCCATGTGACATATTGTGACGTATTTTAGACATAGATATCTGCAGCACTGGAGTTCTGATTTTTCTGCTGCTTCTCTTGAAAACAAATGTGTGTCAGGAGTTGAATGGCTTTGAGAGACTTGAGCATGACTATTATGCACATGACTGGAAAATAATGTCTTCAAGTTTTTACTCAGAGTGAATTACTTTTATGTTTGAACCTCCTAAACTGAAAATGTTTTTCCTTTATATCTGTATTACCTTTTTTTCCCCCTTGCCAGATGCCAAAGTACAAGCTCAGAGTGATAGGTATTATGTGGGACAGCAAACATTTTCTGTCTGGACTTGACCCTGAGCTCAAATGTCAAATTCAAGCATTCTCAGCGGAGGTAGAGCAGAGAGTTCAGGTTTGGATCTAACTTTGAAATTCAGCCACTGTATTAATGAGAGAATTCTGATTCTTTCAAGCTTTCAGCTTAATTTTGGTCTCAGGTCTTGGTCAAAGGAGGAATTTTCAGTTTGCCAAAGGCTGTGGGTGTGCCAGCTTCTGTGACATGGACAGCAGACTGCTTCCTGGCGTGTGGACAACTTGCACAGTAACGCACAAATGTGGGAGTGAGGCATCTCTGGAGGTACTCATAGTCTGTCTTTGTGTGATGTGCTGTTGTTTGCAACTTTTGGTCTTTTGTACCCAAGGTCTTAGTTTTTCATAAGTGGTTACCTAGGATTTTGTAGTCTGGTAGAGTACTGGAATGGGTATTATATGGGCTTTCTGTACTTCCTAAATTCCATTATGTTGACTAGAAGACCAAATATATATGGCTAAAAGATTAAGAGCACTTCATAAACTGCTGAGAGATCTGCTGTCCTTGTCTGCCAGTTACTGATGAGATCCTACAAGCCTGTTCCAGGTTTCTAGCCTAGTTCTCAGAAAGTTGCTGCTGATGCTGTGTCAGAGGGTTGCTATCTTCACCTCAGTCTCTCTGAGCCTCAGCATTTATGAAAGCACCTGAGTAAACCGTCCTTCATGATGGGCAGAGCTGTTTGCATACCTAGGGCAGATGATCAGACGTATGGGGCCTCATTAAATTCTCTGTTAAGACTTGATCCACAGGCTTTTGAAATACTTCTGGATTTGCCTTAATACAACTCCATCATAGCAGAGCGATTGGGATGAGGGAAGAAGCAGCCTGTGGCAATTGGTGATGGGCAGAAGAAGATAATGGTGAAATACCACCCTTCTGGTCTTCCTATGGCTCCTGCTACCATAGTTGTCATGAGTTAAACCACTTGTTCAACTGCAACTACTGGGTAGGTGACCCTGCCCCAGTCAGACAGTATTGCCAAGGCTAGTGTAGAAGAGTCTCTGCTGTAATTCTTGCGACTCTTCTGAAGTTTTGAGAAGCTGCATGTTTTGTTATTTCTGGGTATTTGATGTATTGCTCTCTGGCTCTGAGAGCAACTGAAAATGAAGTGATTATACTTTGAGTGTGCGCAGGTGATACATCTGTGTACATCATAAAAGTTTGGTCTCCTTGAGAATATATGGCTTGTCAAACTGCACTGCATTATCTGTTCCCCTGCCTGCCCCATTAATGACTTTCAGTGAAATATAAGAGGGTTAGACTTTTCAAAGATAGCTGTGTTGCTTTCTTCTTCCATTTGCGTTGCAGCCTACTCATTCCTATCCTTTATTCTCATTGCTTCTATATTTATCTTTCAGATCTATCCTGGATCATGCTGATGAAACCAGTGCAAGAATTTGGCCACTTAAGTGACAATTATACCTATATTTAGAAAAGTCTTCTAATGACTCCAATGCCCCTTTGAATATCATTTTCCTTGCAGTGATGCTCATTTAAAGAGTAGAATACTAATAAGCATAAAGAATTGACATCCATACTGCGATTAAAATAACAGCTTCACTAAGAGAAGGAGAACTTAATGCATACTAGTAACATTTGTAACCATGGAATGCAAAATAAGATTTGTTTGCGTCGCATTGTTATAGGCCTAGACACAAGCTCTGGACCTCAACATATGTTAAGTGTCAAAATAACTTTTTTTTTTCTAAAAATCAAATACACTAAGGGTCAAAGAAAGTTTGAACCATCTACCAAGATTTAAGAGTACCTGAATTGCCCATGGTTGTATATAGCAACCAAGCAAAATCTTCCAGACTCTGCTAACTTTGTATTCTCATTCAGAATGAAGACTGCTCAGCTCATTCATCATTAGTTGTCTTCACTAGGATTTTGGAAGTGGAGCTGATGCACCTTGATCTAGAAGAATTTAGCAGTGATGCATTTTTTTTAATAAGTCAAAACTTTTGATGTTTTGGCAAGTGTGCCAACTGGCAATTTTTCAACATGTACTATACAAAATCTTAGCTGCACTTTCTTCTTGATATAACTGAATATAACAGATTGGAATAGAAGCATAATATCAAAACAGCATGTTGCACTTCTAAACAAATCTGGTTTGTGGGGGTGTGTTTGCTTCTCTGTGGCAGGCTATTTTTCTGTTTCATGATATTTTGTCCTGTTTAGTTATATGCTGTCATTTACTTATCGCCATGTATGTGTAAATTATTGTAGAGCAGTTGCATTCTGAGAACTATGTTTTCCTGCTTGCTCAAAAGCCTAAGAATTGACATCATGTGAGGTCTTTAGCTTGCTAGTACTGAAGAGTGAACATCCCTTCTCTTTCAATTGGGGTGTGATGACATTGTCAGTCCCAATCATTATCTTGAACAAGACCCTTTCTTTGGTGTCTGCCATTCCTTTCTCATTAAGTTACTTTCATATGGATATCTTTGGGGATATGTAAGGGCGGCTTGAAGAGGGTGTGGTGTAATATTTGGCAAAATTTTCAAATCTTATCCTAAAATAAGTCCACCACAGATGAAAGATTTCACTAGTGATTTTTTGACAACATACTGGCTCAAAAAGAGCCTAGAAAAACAAAGCTATCATCTCTCAAAAATAAGTGGCTGTATGTAGGTTGGATATATTGTAATCTTTTGAGATTGTTTTCAGTTCTGTTCTGGGCATCCCCGTGAAGACCGAAGGGAAGAGTGATTAAGGAGACGTGGTGAAAATACCAGAATTGGTTTTGATCATTCAGTAGGTGGCAGCTTTGCCTGAGGCTGGTACTGAACCAGTGCCACAGCATGTCATATTTTGGCCAAGACCTGGCTTCTTAAAATTATTTCTGTTTTGCTTGGATTAACTTTATAGGGATTCAAATTGGTACAATATTCTTTTTACATGTGCCATTTTCAGCTGAACTTCAAGGAGCCCCTTCATGAAGTCTGTCCTTATCACACACTTGATTAGCTACACTTAATTGTAAAACTACACAAGCGAACAATCCAATTTTAAAAAGTGGAAAAGTAAAGAGGAGGGATGAAATAAAGGGTAAGGAGAAGAAAGGCAGAACTGAAGAACTCCTGAAATCTAATACTTTCCCCACAGTGCATTTTGGTCCTTGAAGGAAAAACAATGATTCAGAACCAAGAGGGGCTCAACTTTGCAGAGTATGAGTTGGTGTGAGCATCCTTCTTGACTAGGCACTGCAACTCAACCAGCAGCTGGAAAGGAGCAGTCTAGCTAGTATCCAGATAGCCCATTGAGAGGGGGTAGTGAGGATGGATATCTGAGGAAAGCTTCCTGGTTTCAGCTTGCCTGAGGAAGTATCAAAATACTGGCCTATCCCTTTGCCTTTACCTCATTCCCACCATGGCTCCCATGTGTCTATGCATGTCCTTGCTTATTGCCTTCTTGGTGATCCTTTAGCTTTCTTTGTAATTCAAATGTCGCATATTGGCTGCTCTTTCTCCCGGTTTCAAAAATGCTGAGCAACGTGGGCTGTTTTCGTATGGTATCCCCTTTCTGATTCATAACTCCATGACTCCCAGCTTCAAAAATAATTTCCTATTACTGACTTGAGCTAATATAATAAATGTAAGCAGTTGAGTCATGCTGATAGGGTATTGTTGTTTTTTTTTGGATGAATCATTTTAACTGGTTTCTTTGAAAATTGCAATTTTTGAGCATTAAAAGTTAAGGAAGAGGAGGGGAACACCCTTATGTGTAGTGTGCCTTTATAAGATTATTTGATATTTGAGAAGTAAATGAAAATTCATATGGAGCTATGCAAAATTATGTTTTCATAAAAATGTTCTCAAGTGAAGAGTATAAAGAAAATACAGCAGGGACTTCCCAAAGTTAAATAACTTACAACATGGTACAAAACCTGAGTGTTCGACTGTCTTCTGGGGTAGAGAAATATGAAGGCCCTGAATCCTGACTGGCAATTAAATCGGTCCATATGTACCAAAAGCAAGAAGCTGGTTTCCATTGGTGTGGAAAAAAAAAAAAAAAGTCTGTAATGCATAGTCTATATCCCCATTTAGTATTTCTGAGTTTTTCCGAAGATGTGACTGTAAAACACATGTAGACCAACCAACTCTAAAAGCTGAACAGAGTGGATGACCTTAGTCTTCAAATAATTCACAGTGGTCAGAAGCTCCCTCAAGTCAAAGGCTTGTTTTAAATTTCACACTTTGAGTTTCCAATGTTTTCATTACCTGTGCCTTCACAAGAAGTGGTTTAAACCAAAATCCTTCCCAAGCATTTGTTATTTGACAGTCTGCCGAGTAATGCTCTTTGCACATGTGTTTAATTTGTGGGACAGCTTTTCCTCACAGATACATACACTTACTTTCTTGGACAGAGATATAATTGTGAGACAGCTGGTCTGATTATAGATCAATTCTTGTAGTGAATCTGAAAGAGAATTAAGTTTTATTTTCAGTTTATAGAACTACATATGGTTTAGTTCAACGGGAGGAAAAAAATAATGTGAAGTTTTATATCACTCTGGCTGTCTAATATTAAACAATGTTTATTATCAAGTGCCTGGAGGCATAGCTGTTTGTTCATTATGTGGCTTGGAGTTGTTCCCTTTGGTGGGAACTATGAAGTTCTGTTCTGTAGCAGGTAACCTCTAAAAGATAAACTATGATTCAAGATTGCAAGTGGTGAGATGAAGACACTGATACTTGTCAGAAAGGAAACAGTCTAACTTTGTCCAGATAATGGTAGGACAGCTTTTGTTTTCTAGGATTAAATGGGTGTATGTTGCCATTCCCCAAACAAAACACCTTAAGTTTTTTTTAAATAATTTTTTCACTAGAAGCCAGATGGGCCATTCAAAAATCAAGTTTCTTCTTCCCTCCACACCACTAAGTTTTGGTATTTTAATCATGTTTTTTATCTTCTTTTTTCTGCCAGTCTTTTTTTTTTTTTTTTTTTTTTTT
>WKFP01012556.1:2258-22816 GCA_011057875.1 Pterocles orientalis | reverse complement strand
TTTTTTTTTTTTTTTTTTTCTTCCCCCTGATCATACTACATTTAAGCTGGTGTGATTCAGTTGACTTTATGGAGTTTTTTTTCCTCTGCTGTAAGGAACTGAACTCTGTTATTTTAGTTCAGCTCTTTCGCACATGAGGTTATCACCTGACAATCCAAATATGAGGAACTGTCTACAAAAATTATTGAAGCCCTTGCTCATGTTCAGCAGTGTGTTATTCTGACAGATGTCACTGAAATCAGTGTGAAACTTCACTGGCACCTGCTGAAGAGACTTCAGAAAATATTCCCTGGCCAAAAGAGTCTGCAGTCCGTGTCGATTTGAGGTGAAATATTAGCTTATGCAAAATAGGGGCGGTGGGGGAGAACAAGAGGAGGAAAGGGAACACTAGAATACTAAAAAGAGGAACAGGAGTTGCAGATCACATAGGTAAAAGGCACAATTTACCAGATAAAAAGCATTTGAGATCAATGAATCATGGCAAGCTGTGCCACCTGCCTTTTATCAGTTGAAAGTTTAAGCAAGTTTAAAGCAAAAAAAAGCTGAATGTTGGACCCTTGGCCTACTATCAGAATATTAGTCAGTGAAATTTTAACTAAGTTGACTAATCTTTCTTATCTCCTCTTACTTAGCTGAGCAGTGGTTGCTGCGTGCTGGCCCACTTTTCTGTTCCTCTGCATGCAAGGTCTAATTCTGGTGAAAGACACTGGAAATTGAATAGGAAGGAGAATGGCTTTCAGTATGTTCCTCTTATTCTAGAAGAAACACTCCTTTTCATTCTCGTTTACATTTGCAGTTGAAGGTTGGCTATAACCTTGGGGAAACTCCGGGCAGTTCTCAGAGCTGTCCTATCAGCAGGCTGATGGGATCACTTCGTGAAGTACATCTTTGTGCACGTATACTTTTAGAATGCACCAAGACTCTTTCTGTGCATATATAAACTATGGTCTTAGTGTGGCTTGTGGCTGAAGCTGCATGTTTGTCCTGTGATTCTGTGAAAGACACTTGGGAGGTGTGAAATGTTTGAGATAGCAGAGACACCTGATTTGAGAGCAAAGGCTGAGAATGGCAAAAATGCTGTTGTTTTACCATGGTTTGGTAGGGTTTTGCTTAACTCATAAGGTAAGTGTGAACTGGAGTTTCTCCTGTGACGTGCTACATGAGATGTTTGTCCACTCCTTGTTCCCCTGTAAACATTAATACTTTCTCTTTTGCTCTTTAGTTTAGTAGTTAATATATATTTGGGCATGTGAGAAGGTGAGTTTGGGAAGTAAAAGTTCTTGTATTTGAAAGAACTGTGAAGACACTCTACAGTACCTACAGTAATATAGTTCATTAGTGGAAGAAGCTGAGGAATGTGAAAGAATATTCATTCCTGCATGTTACAAAACTTGTCATGCTGGAATGCGATCCCAGAGATAGCTGGAAGGCAGAGGGAGAGGTGAGCAAACACCGGTGGTGTAAAGGTCGGCCAGGCGCGGGCAGTGTGCCTTTGTAATGCTGCAGCATGGGGGGGGCTGTCTGAGCATCGCCTGAAATCCCACCAGGTGAAACGTGTATGGTGATAACACATCAGATAAGAAAACAAAAAGAGAGCTCCAGAAACAGATGTTACTGGCTCACTCTGTGCCCAGTAGCCTGCTCTTGTAGAGACCCAGGCCGGCTGCCAGCATGGGCTTTGGGGCTACCAGCTGCTTGCGTACGGTGCAGGATGTTGGTGTGTAGTTTGCAGATGGGGAGGGTTGGGTGTGCTTGCAGAAGGTGCAGTTAAGCATAGGTTCTGCTGTGGTGGGATGGTTGAGCTTGACCAGTAAAATCTGGTTGTGCCCTTCACAAAATGTTTCTGTGTCATCGTAGTGGTGGTAAAATAAACTTTTCTTCAGCATTCTGCAAAGTGCCATCATACTATGACATTATATAGTAAAAGATCCTGGTGTTTGGGTGTATTTTGCAATTCTTTTCACAGAAAGACAAGAGAATTCTGTTACGGACGTAGCTCACTTTAGCTTTTGAAGAAATGTAATTTCAGCATAACGTATGTATATTTCCCTACTCTTTGACGCAGGAATTCTGCCCTCTTCAGCACTCGATGTCTGTGAGGTCAGTAGTGGTTCCTAAGGAGATGTGCAGTGTGTAGTATCCAGCCACAGGTCTTTGAAGAGGGAATAAGAGAAGATTTAGTTTTCTGCTGAAAGGCAAACCTAAGAAGCTCTTACTTAATTAGCTTTTTCAGTACGGAATGTGATTTTTATTTTTTTAAATGAAATTTGACTTTAAAATGTTTTTCTTTGAATGTCGATCAGTTTGAAGCAGTGAAAAATAATCCTGGCATAGGATTGGCAGGTGTTGGCAAGGTCAAGAGAATCACTCCTTGGTAACCTCAAACTTAAGAAAATACGGTGTTTGTGTCCTTCCTCTCCTTCCCAGCAACTGCTGTATTTACTGGGGTTACAATAGAGACATAAAGGGGAAAAAGCATTTTTATATAGATGACAATTAGTGAAAATGAAATTTCTTATTCCTGGTATGAAAGAATTATCACATTGACAACAAGCATGTCAGAATTGCCTTGATGTACCATTCAGGGTATCTGTACAGTCTAGCTGGGCGTATGGGGGATATTACTTTTGTTTAAATAATATGTGAACCAACATAAAATTAATACAGATGCAGATTATGACTATTGACATTAAAACTAGTTTCTCTGTAATATACCTTTTGAGGTCTGACTTTGCTTTTTGCCTCAAGCAATGTTTTTGTTGTAACTGGAGGTAGCTGAACCAAACACCCTCTGTTCAGCTACGGGACGGTCCGTATTTTAGAGCCTGCTGTCTGTGCTGTACCCACACCCCCTCTCTCCACTGCCTGCGAGCAAACCTGCCCTTTTGCTGGGGCAGAGTAAGCTACACTGGCAAAATTCAGTCCTGTTTTGCTGTGGCTTTCCTGAGGTAATGTAAATATGTTTACACAAATGACACCTTTACATCAGTTGCATGCCTCTCCCCCACTAAGCATCCCATAAGCTGCACGTGGTACACGCAAGTGTGAATGTAGTTCGTACGAGTAGGAGAACAGGGATAAAGGGCACTGATAAAGTGCAGGACAGAGCTTGGCCCGTCTGTATTTTGTACCATGGCTGTAACATTGCTCCTGGGAGCAAAATCATCTTGAGTGCTAGAAATGAACTCCTACCAGTCCAACTGCTTTAATCTGTCCATCCTTCTTTGTTCTAGGACTGTATAAGAAATCAGGCAAACTAGTGTTTCTCGGACTGGACAATGCTGGAAAAACTACGCTGCTGCACATGCTCAAAGATGACAGACTGGGACAGCACGTCCCCACACTACACCCCAGTAAGTTAATGTTGCTGGTTCCATAGCTAAAGTATTTAAAGAATGGCAGGAAAAGCAGGATCTGTTATACATCATAAGACCGACAGTCTATGGGGGAGAAACAAAGGAATTTCTGGGATTGCAATCTGTAGGTAGTTCAAGTACTATTCAGAAGAATGTATGTAGGATAGTTCAATGTGGTTCATTTGAAATTGAGGAGAAAAACAAGCAGAGTGGCGGAGCTGAGAGTGTAGGTTACAGAAGCTGTGGGAAATTGGGGCTTGCAGTGTTTGGGAGCAGCTTCTCCGTGCAGCTGGAGAATTAGCATTTCTGTACACTGTTTTGATTTTTTTTTTTGGCTCAGAGCTTGCTGTGTAGTTATCCTGGTAGCCTCGCAGGGGAAAGTTCAACACAGGTTAAAAATGTGGATTGGTGAAGTCCAGTAAGGAGGTGAGAAACTGGGAAACAGTGTGAAGAGGAGAAACCTTCAACAGTATTGTACGTCAAGTGCCATCTTTGTGGCAAACCAGATGCCAGCGCCAACTGTTGTTTGTGTAGTGTGTAGGGATAAATAATGCAGAAATATTCTCTGCTATTTTTAGCGTTGTAGATATTTCACACAAGTTTTAATGGTTACTGGCATTTTGTTGTTAAACAAATGTGTGATTGATTTTGAGAGAAAATGTATTGCTCTGATTTGTTTCTTGAATACCAAAATACTGAAAAGATTCAAGAGAAAAAGTAAAATTTAGATGGTTAGGCTGTTCCAATGCACTGCATAATCTTCACAGAACATAATTCTGTGTATTTCTAGCTTCAGAAGAGCTGACAATCGCTGGCATGACTTTCACTACCTTTGATCTGGGTGGACATGCTCAAGGTAAGAGAACACGTTGCCTCGTCTCCCTGAATTGAGTGAGTTGTCTACAGCCTATTTGTTTCAGATCAGAAATACGACCACACTGCAAAGATCGACTTCCCACGCTCTCTTTGGCAGTGGGGAAAACCATTCACGGCTCTGCTGTCCGTCTCCAGCATTTATCTCAAATCACAAACACAGTTTGGCAAGAGCTGTAGTAGAGCAGAAACTTTTGATGGATATCTGTGTTTTGAAGAGGATTCTGTACTTTGAATTACTTACATTTACCTGTAAGCTTTATGCTTCAAACTTACCTTTGTTGGCATAATTCTTGAGGAAACAAGAGTTTCAGTACATCAGGGTGCAGGTGGGATAGATAGAGTGGTGATAACAGTAAAGGGAATGATACTTTTGTTCCATTAGTTCAAGCTTTGTAAAACATGACATTGCATCCTGAAGACTGGCGATGTAACCTAAGACTTCCAAAAAACCTGTAGCTTCTTAATTACTGATGTGCATCGCTCGGAATTTTGGGATAATTTCCTTTTGTTTTTAATTCCCATCTTCCTTGTAGCTCGCAGAGTGTGGAAAAACTACCTGCCTGCAATTAATGGCATTGTGTTCTTGGTGGACTGTGCAGATCATGAACGATTGCTTGAATCAAAAGAAGAACTTGATGTAAGTTTAAATAAGCTTTTGAAAGTGTTAACTTCTAAGAAATAAACTCAAATTCCCAGTGTCTAACAGAGCTCTGCTGCCACCTGGACTCAAGTAGCAGCGATTTGACCTTCTATATTCTAAATTAATCTCTTCCTTTCTCTGTTCCTTTGTAGTCACTAATGACAGATGAAACTATTGCTAATGTGCCTATCCTAATTCTGGGGAACAAGATTGACAGACCTGAAGCCATTAGTGAAGAGAGGTTACGAGAGATGTTTGGTCTGTATGGCCAGACAACGGGAAAGGTAATGCTTTTTTTTTTTTGGTGGCTTTGGGGTTTTTTGTTAGGGATTTTGTTTGCATTGTATTTGTGTGTTGACTCTGGTTCACTCCAGCTACACAAAATAAATGGCTTTTAGTTTATAAGGTACTTAGTACATAATAACTGTGTATGGAATGAACTGTGGAGCCTGTGTGTGTGTGTGTGTGTTAGATGCATCTCTACTACAGCTTTTTTATGTCACTCTTGCAATGGTCAGTCCTACAATTGGTAGTACATGTTCTTTTTAATCTGTTTGGACAGCTATTAGAGCAGGGAACTGTGACCGAAAACTGAGAATAAGCTCTTAAATTCTGTGTGAGCTTACTGTTGTGCTCTGGTTTCATGTACTTTGCCCTCTCCAAATGAAAACATGCTCAAGTGACCCTCATCTTAGTAACCTGTACGAGTTGTAGTTTGATTTATTTTCTAAAATGGAAATAAATTTCAGTGTCCAGCACGAGTTAAATAATGACGTTCCATAGAAACAAATGTCCATGTAAAGCAGCCGTCTCGTTATAACAATGTAACGTGGGCACTTCTGTCTCTCTGCAGGGCAGTATACCATTGAAAGAACTGAACGCGAGGCCGCTAGAAGTGTTCATGTGCAGCGTGCTAAAGAGACAAGGCTACGGAGAAGGGTTCCGCTGGATGGCACAGTACATTGATTAACGCCAAAATCGCATCCTGTCCCACGTCTGAAGATTAAGTCTGCTCCTTATTTGATCACTCAGTGTGCGTAACTTGAATTCATTTGACTGTTTAGTTATAAAAATATACATTTTTAGCTAATTATATCACATATGCTAAATTGTAAGTGTGAGGACTGAAATAATTTCAAGTAAGTTTGCAAGTTTCTGTACCACAACCTGTGAGCTTTCTAATCCCATGTAACATTCTTTTGCAGCTTTTAATTTAACAAGTCTCCGGCACCGTTTTTGGTCAGAGCAACTTTCCAGTACAGTATGTTTGAATGCACTTTTTAACAGCTAAAAACTATGAACATGTGAAAAATATTTAATGCTTATGTTAAATTTTTTTATGTACTTTTTTGAAACTGGTTTTATAACTTTAGAGTATATAACCATCTTTCAAGGAATAATAAATAATTAGATGATGGATAATTGCATGATGCCTTACAGTTTTCAATAATATACTTTCTTATGCAACGTCATGCAATAAATTTAAATCCAGTTTTTTGGCAACTTTATTGGAAAATGTTTCATTTTAATGTGTCTTAACTAGTGAGGCTGCCTGATGATCTGAACATGTGGGATATTTTCCTGAAACACAGAAGGCCACAAAGTAGTTTCATTGAGTGTTAAAGTAAGGTGTTTTTTTCAGACTACCAAATTGCATTTATTTTAGGATTTTGTATTAGTACAAGAAAAATCTAATCCAATGCCCTTATAACCACCACCTTTAAAAACTGAAAGTAGTGTAAATCAGCTTCTCAATGTAAACCTTGGACTAATGTCAAAAGTGGTCTTACTCTACTGGTCTCTTGAATTAAACCCCTGAAGTGACATGAGCAATATAGGGGTTTTTTTTCTGAAGAAATTAAGAATACTGCTGCACTAAATATTCTGTTCCTAATACAGTTAGATTTGGGATCTGCCAGAAGATTTGTGAAAAGGTATCAGCCCACACCCAAAGGTCAATTTGATTTTGAACTGAGATGGATTGTTTTCTGTGGCTTTGCCCTGAACCTAGCCAGCTGCTGGCTGCCCTGGTGGCTTATTTCTGGGGTAAAATTTGGTTATGTGCAGTCCTTGCTTCCAGTGTTATGACTGTCTTTCCCCATCTTCGAGTGTACTAGTTCCCCGAGGAGCAAGCAGGCTGGTTTTGAAGAAGGTGTTGAAGCACATGTGTCTGACAGTGTCTTGTTGACGCTGGCTGACACTGCCGTGGAGCTGTGGTTGGTGTTTCTGTGTGCTGGGCGTGTTTAATCGCTCGAATGCAGGTAGGGTTTCAGCCCTGGAGTCACCGTTTCACCGTGGTGGGTTTGAGTTTCTCTGTGTAGTTTTCCCTTTGTAAGAGTACGAACTGCTGCAAGTGTTTTTACCGAATCCCTTTTACTTGCTGTTGTATCATAAATAACTTTTTCTCTTGACCTGCTGGGCTTGAATCTCAGATTTAAAGCCTATAGGCTCGTAGCGAATAAATGAGACTTTTTCCTTGCCCAGATCTGAACCTGATGATTGGATATGGATGATCAGTTCCCCACAGTCCTACACTGTGTGTCTGAATAAGATGAATAATTCAGAACCTAACCAATATAAAGTGTAACTGAAGTTTATTACTGCACAGTCATAGGCAAAGCGTTAAGCCTAGTTTGTGCGTGGGGAAGTTCAGAGTGATGGTTTGGGACAGCTTTTCCAAATGACCAACACGAGAATTCTTTATTTAAGCCAGCGCTCAGCTGTAGTGTCTGTGGTATAAATCACAACTGGAAGTAAGAAACGGCCTCTTGCCTGTGTGTGGGCAATATCCGAGTCTCTACCTACAGCTGTTATGTAGGGGACATGTCCCTTTTATTTTCTCTAAATTTTTCTAATGATGGTTATAATGCAGAGGAGAAGAGCTCCGTCAGTAGATGGTATGAATATTAACAGGACTTCGCAGTCACGCTGTGGTGTTGATGTGGGAGACTTTGTTGCCTGTGCTCATGGGAATGAAGCCGGAGGTGTTCTGCTGCAGACCCCTTCCACGGGCTGAGCCATGGCGTGGGCACCGAGAGGTCCTCTCCACCTGCTCTTCCATCCAACTGGGAATAACGATGATGATAAGGAAAGGGATGATAGTATTAAGAATTAAAAAAGCAGGGAGGTGATGCTGCTTTAAAAGTGTGTGTTAAGGGTAATTTGTAGCATTATGGAAACAGTTTTCATGTTTCCTGCTGTAGGATGCTAGTTTAAATGTGGTTGTCATAAGGGCATGAAGAAATCTGGACCTTGTTTATCCACCTGGGCATTGTATGTCCCTGTTGTGGGAACAGCTGATCAACACTCAGTTAAATACACAGATGATCTCGCTCTGTTTCCGTTCATTCGGTAGAGGAGGAACCTTTCTTCTGTAGTTTACACTCTGTTGTGCACATGAATGTGAATGGCTGTTGTGTATCTTTGTGTGAAGACTTCATAAATAGACAAATACACTGAGTTTTTCTGGTGGTTTTCATCCCCAACCCCTCCACATCTCCCTGGTCACTTATTTCTGGAGGTTGCTCGTTCCTTTGGTTGTGACCAGTCTGTCTCATTTGGAAGCAACATTCACGTTTGGGTCTCACTTCTGTTATTTTTTTTTTTTTTTTGCACTCTTGACTATGCAGTTTCAATTAAACATCACTTTAAAGAATGTGAAAAAGAAAATTCATTAATAAAGATGTTATTTATTAAGTGTCTCAATTCTGGTTTTACATCGCAACACTTCTTTAAGATAAATTAATGCAAATTTCTGAGATAGTAATGACTACTTCTGATGATGTGGCTTATATTTTACTGGAGTGACTCCATCTGTGAGTTGAATAAGATTTTTCTTGGAATTAATTAAAGTTTGTTTTTAGTATGTGTTGTGTAACTGAGACCCATTCCTGTATTTCAGTCTTGGTTTAATAAATTTTTCCACAACAGTTACTGGCATTGGAGGTGGGAATGATGATCTTTGAGCTTTCTCATTTATCCTCTTGCCAGATCAAGATTATTTAATGAGTATTTCTGTATTCAGTGTTCAGGTGCTGTGTGTACGATGTGCCCAAGCTGACCTGTGCCATTCACTGGAGTACAGTACCTGCACGCACGTGAGCTTTGTCGTGTCTTAGTAACTTGCATTGGGCGTCAAACAGAACATTTGGCATCCACGTAAAGTCAGGTCAGGAAAATGACAGTGGTGGTCTCCAGCCCCAGTGAATTCCCAGGTCTGCTTGCAGTTGAATTGTTCCTCTCTTGTTTGTACTGTCAGAGTATTTGGTTTTTACCACCCAGAGTCCAGTGTTTCTATTGACTACACCGTGCTCAGATCTAGTGTAGATAACATAATTATTAGTTACAGACTTCGAAATTACATGAAACCCAGGCTAATCCCTGTCAGTCAGTGGGGACGTGATTTATTTGCACTTAGGTGAACCACTTTTTGCACTAGTATCTCAGTGTGGAACTACACATTGTCTGTTTTGGAATGTGAGTGCTCTAAATGTTTTAAAGCATAATTTATACAATAAACTGCATAAGAAAAGCTAAAGACGAAGGTGTTCTTAAACATGTTCTGAATGTGGGTTTTGTTGTTATGTTATCCCATCCCATGCTTGAAATGTAAGTTATTGGGAATAGAAAATGAAATTCTGACTTGGGATTTGAAGAAGAGGAGTTTAAAATAGGTCGTTTTTGTCAAATTATTAAAACCAGGAAAAAAGTGTGCTGACTTAGTACAAGGTCTAGTAGTGAGTTTGGGTTTTTTCAGTTGGATATAATAATAATGGTGTCTCCTTTGCTGGGGTTTCTGGTCATGTGTGCATGGAAGCAAATCCTCTTTTGAGCATGGGGAAAAAAAAGACATTTCCCTTGTTGCAATTTTAAAATGAGATGGAAGGATCTGACCTTACAGGTGAATGCTACTGCCTGAGAACATAGCTGCCCTCTGGGATTTGCAGTGTTGGTGGGACTGGGACTAGGGATCACCAGCGTGTTCAGGTGTTCATCAAGCTGGGTCTGCTCAGCCCTGTGTGACACAGCCCTCGGGAAAGTGTATTAACCTGCTGGGAGAGAGAACGTGCTCCCAATCCTAAGTGTACATTCTTCTTATTTTACAAATTATTTCTTACTTGAGTGCTTTTTAACTAGAATGAGAAATCTGGTGGTGAGCAGTTATGGGAAAATAATCATTAAAAAAACATATCACTTATTTTTCTTATAACCCCATCCCAGTAAGAAATTTATAATAATATTTTGAAGCCTCTGATGCCTTAAATTTTAGTATCTCTCAGCTTTCAGCCTGCTAATGTGGCCTCAACATCCTTGTGAGGCAGAGGGCTCCTGGTGTCCTCGTTTAACCTGTGACAAAGGTGAGTCTGGAGGGTTTGGGTCGTACCTGGTCACAGCCTGGGCAGGAAGAGCTCTTACAGCAACACGGAACGGAGCAATGCCACCCTTCACCTGGGCACCGCTCGCTTCTCTCCCAGAGCGATGACAGAAGCCTTCATCACATACAAGGTACCGAGGATTCTGCACAAACCGGGTGTAAATCGGTGGCATTTGGGGTCATGACAAAAAAGCCGCTGTAAGCATGTATCATTTGCTAGCCGTGGGGCACCCAACTGCCACAATATTTTGTGGATAACAAGCTAAAAGAACAAAACCTTGCAATGTGTGGAGTGGGTGCAAAGCTTGGATCCACTTGTAATTTCTGATTCTCATCATGTGTGATGTAAATAAATGCCATCCTTGCAAAAGGAGAATTTAAAGTCTTGCTTTGAGCACTGGGTCCGAATGCCTGGTTTTGGCACAGGCAAACAGGAATTTATATTGTTTGGTTAGATTTCCCCCCTCACAAAGATGGTTCTTGGCTGTCAGAGTGATTTGAGTAACTCCCAGGAGCTGGAGCAGAGCCCTGGCAGTAGCGTGGGGTGGAGGTGAGCTGTTGGAGCCCTGATCTTGGCGATTTCATACTGGAGTACCCAACCCAGGAGGAGACAGAGCTGGGGGATCCTGACCCTGCCCTGCCGGGAGGAGCTGGAGCAGTTCAGGCTTTGCCGCACACAGGGTTTGCGAGCAAAGGGAGCTGCTTTCCAGCGAGGATGTGGCTCTTGAGAGGAAGGTCGGAATTTGTTGTAAGATTGTTAAAATCTTTGTCAAAGGTTTGTTGCAACCTAAAAGCTTCGCTCAGCAGTGAGCGGGCAGGAGGAGGGGGTCAGCCAGGGTCTCCATGAGGATTATGGCAGCATCTCTAGGAAATACTTGACCGAGTTCCTGGCTGTGCAGTGGAGGAAGGGAAAAATGAATTGGGTTGAAGAATGTCCTCCTGCCAGCCAGGTAAGAGGAGGAAGGGTTAGGAACAGGGCTCTGAAGAGGGCTGAGCCCAGGGCTGAGATTTGGCAATGCTGCTGCTTGAGAAAGAAGCGAGCCAGCGATAGGAGCTGCGTTCAGCCGGTCGTGTTTGTCAGGTTATTCTGAAACCTGCCCAGTACCTACAGCTGAGCTGGGCTTTGCTAAGCCACTGAAAGCTGCTGATCCTGGGTGGACGGTTCAATCCTGCGGTCGCTTGTTTAATGCACTTCTGAGCAGAGATAAACATGAGCTGCAAAAACTAAAACCGGATTTTAAGCTCTCTCGTGCCTGTTGGCACTCGGAGCTGGATTCTGAGTTCAGCCCAGACCGTTAGTCCCAGCCCAGGGCCCAAATGCCATTTTCTGTCTGCTGTTACAGCAAGGCTCTGGTTGAGGTTCAAAGAAATTAAAACTGTAAAAGAAAGACTCCTCTACGGGCCACTGAACTCCTCTATTCCTTGCTCTGTGTGTATGTAATAGCTCTGTAATATATAAATATATATAAACACAGAAGAGGTTTAAAATAAATCTGTTCAAAATACTGAGATGCCTTAGCATGAAACTGCAGAGGATAGTTAGTGAAAGTCTGTGCCCACAGCAGGTTTTAAAGGCTACAAAAAAATCAGGAGTTTGCAGCAGAGAAAATGAAAAGCTTTTGCTCAACTGGTGAATAAATACAGGAAATACTGGGGGGGAATCATGTGCAGCCACAGCAGGGAGAGCAGCTGGAGGGCTGGGTGCTGCCCACATGGATGCAGTTTGCCTTTTTTAGCGCTTATCCTTTCTTACTGGCATCTGAGACGCTTTTAGCGCTGGTGTAGAGAAGTTTGGGTGTTCCTACAAAATGAGATGTTTACTCGAGCATTTTTTAGAAAACGTGACCCGTCCGCTTGCTCATTGCTCTCTGCTGGTGGCAGCTGGCAATGAAGAGCTCAGAGGGACGTCCCCAAAGGAGGTATGTCCATGTGACACTTCTACCTTCAAATTTGTCTGTAAAGAGAACTTTTGGATTTTTAGTCTTTTCTTTTTTTTTCTTACTCCTCATCTAGTCCTCCTGTCTGCTATTACCACTTCTCCAATATCCTTTTGTTTCCTAATCTGTCATTTTAATTTCCTCCCAAGCTTCAAAAGCAACACGATTTTTTTTTTCCCACCCAGGCTGCTTTGGGGAGAGCTTTTCTTCTCCGGTTTCACGTTCAAAATCCTGGGGAAGAAATTTGAAAGGGGACCCTCTATCAAAGGAGAAATTCTGCTCGTGTTTCCAGAGCTGCTGTGGGGCAAAAAGCAAGAGAGAAGCAGTGAAGGATTTACATGTGTCGCTTGCTGTTATTTTGGCAGAAATTAGGAAAAACCAAGAAAGTTAGAGCCACTGTGGATAGCTGGAGCTCACGGGGCTGCTCAGAGTGCAGCAAAGAGTGTGTAACAGATCCTCACGCATGTGACGGTGGGGTGGCGTCTATTTCTGTCTCTGTAAACATGGGATTATGAAATACCCGCCACGGAGGTGAAGCCCTTGGCTGACCTGGGCGAGTATCATTGGACTTGCACCTCTCCGGGAGTACAAAGTGAATCTGAACACGTTGCGGCACGTGGTGCTGCTGGAAGGTGTTTATTGAAAAGGAAAGGGGTCAAGAAACCGCCCCTGTGTTAGCAGGTAAGAGGAAGGCTCTGTGATAATATTTTATGCACGTTGTGGACAAAAGAGCACTTCACAAAGCATCTAGAAAAAAAAAAAATCACCAAAACCCATGTTTTCTTTTTTTACAGTCCCGATTGGAAAGAAATTCTTGTTAAAACAGATGCATGGCAGAGATTTGGATCCTTTCTGTAAAACTAAAGATTGTGAAAGAAGGGGAAAAAAAAGATGTGGTGGTGTCTGTTTTGCTTTTGTGCTCATTGGGTGGTACTGAGGGTGACCAGCACCGTCCCAGGCTGCGGTGGGGAAGGAGCTGGTCCTGCCCTGAGCCTTCAGCTGGACCCTGCCGTGGCCATGCCCCCTCCAGGGCCCGTGTCCCACCTGCATCTGCTGCAAGGCTGGTGATGTTCCCACCTGAGATGTTCCTCCTGTAAAACTTGAGGATGGCCAGACACCTGCCCTAGGACACTGTCCCCATGTCCAGCACCCATGTCCCGGTGTAGCCACGTGCTGCAGTGGGGCTCAGGCACCCTCCTTGGGACCCAGAGCCCATTGCCAGCAACAGGCAGGGAGTGTACTGGGTTGCACTGGGCAGGAACTGGTCGGGACAAGCAGCAGCCTGCCTGTGCAGGCAGCTGAGTGCTGGCAGGTAGGAGGAAAACCAGAACCCATCCTGGGGACTGGGTGAAAAAAGTCATGCAAGGAGGGAAAGCAAAAACAGGGAGGGGGGAAGAAAAAACAGGGCAGTGGGATCCTGGATTTACTTCATTCCTGGTTTTCTCCTTTCACAGAAGAGGAAATTGAAGTCCCAGCTCATTGCAGCAAGTGCCTGAGTGGACAGCCCTTGCAAAAACAGGTGGTGACCCTCCAGCCCCCCACAGCATCCCCAGACCTCCTGGAGGACCACGTGCCTTCATCCCTCTCCTGTGTAACGCATCCTATAGGGCACACGCGTTGCAGCTTCGTGCCTGCTCCCTTTAGCCTGGATTTCTCTACCTCCCTAGGGAATAATCTGCTCCCAGTCCTGGTCTTTGGGAAGTTTGTGGGTTTTTTGTCCTAAGAATGAGAAATTAGGTGAAGTGGAAGGAGCAGCATGCCCCCAAAGCCTTCCACAGCGCAGGAAAGGTCCTTGTGGAAAGCTGAGGTTTCAATGGGGAGCCCAGGCTGGCATGTTCGTGCTGCTCAGGAGCCAAAGAAAACCCCCAAGCCCCAGATTCAGCCCATTCCCCCATGGAAATACAGTTGTGCCCCATATCACACGGCTGGGCAGCTCTGTCAGCAGTGGAGTGTTGGTGACAGCTGGGGAAGTTCTGGCTGGAGATGACTTTCAGGTGGTTTTCCGTTAGCCTTCTAGAGGTGAGCAAGGAGAGGACTGGCGTGGAAGAGTGGGAGGGCAAGAAAAACTGAAAAAAATACCCTAAATATACAAAATGTCATCAATAGGCTATTTGCTGTGAGAGAAAACCAGGAATTTATTTGTGTGCAACCCCCTTTTGGGGTACTCTCCAGAAACCATCATAATTATAGGTCTGGACGTTCTTTTTTCTTCTCCCCGCTGGTTTCCAAGTGGTGTTCTTGTGCTTTGCTCTGCCTCAGACACGGCTGTTAGCGTTCTGGCTGCTCTGCGCCTTGTGCAATCCTCCTGCTCTCGAGATGGATCTGAACCGTGGCAAGAGCTCGCTGGAGCGCGCTGCCCGAGCCTGCAGCCGGCTCTCTGCGAACGCCGCTCCCTCCAGCTCCAGTCGGTGCTACGGCTGCAGGAGATTTGAGCTGTGATTGATGTCCCCCAGGAAAGTGCAGCATCATAGATTTGGGGTAAGGTGCTGAGCATCGTTTGGCCTTGAGAACTGTGGGATTGAGCAGAAATAATGCATCCCACCGCCTCAGTTTCTTTTGCTGTATTGATAATTATCCATTAGCACAAGGAGAATCACTGGAGTAAGAAAAGCAGGATCAAGCCTTTCATTTTGCACCTTCAAACTCTAAAGCTTTGGTTTTGCCCACGGGAAATTCGCTCATCCCTCATGTGCTGCTGCGTTGGGATGTATCTCTGGGTGGCAGAAGGGAGTCCAGCTCCAGAAGAGCTGCTTTTGGCTTGGATTTCAAAAAAATAGTTATGAGCTGGGCAAGAGCTTCCGTGAAGTGGGTAATCTGGCCGGTGGCCTCCTTTTGCCTGTGAATTCTAGTACCTGAGGTGTGTCTCAGTAACGAGCTGTTGTTTGCTGTCTCGTGGCAGGCTGCTTTCTGGAAACCTGATATTTCCAGGTATTTCAGCAGGAGATATACTCGCCTCTCCTTACAAGTTGTTGTGTTGGTATTTAAACAGCAGACAGTCAGTGAGACAGGTTTGTGTGAACACTCTTCGGAAAAGACGATTGCAAAAGCAAACAGAACGATCCCTCCAGGTTCACGGTTGGGAAGTAGGAGCAAACTGAGGCTTAAGGAGCGATGAGTCAATGCAGAGATGAATTTATTTATTGGTAAATACGGGCTGGCTGCCATTGCCTGCTGCGTGCCCCCCAGGGCTTTGGAAAGTGGTGATGCAAACCCGTGAGTCACAGCTTAGAACAATAGTTTCTTCATGCAAAATGACTCAGGACAGAAGAAAAACAGGTTTTTCAAGAAAGCTGAAGCAGATGAAATTACAAAAAGGAATACAATAATAGGATGCCTTTAACCCTGTGTTGAAATCTTTTTCGAAAGAGTTATGGTGGATGCCTGGGACCAGCGGCTTAGACCTCGCCTGCTTCCAGTTAGCTTTGCACTTTCAGAGCCTGCATGCAGATAACCGGAGCAAAAAAAAAAAAAGATGAACGCTGTGTGTATGGGCGTTAAATACGATGTATATAACAGTGTCCCAAGTAATACTGAATCCTTACCCTCTCCTCTTTGTCCAGTGTCCTGGGCTCAGCAAGTCAAGTCTGTTTTGTGCCTATAAGTGGTGGGTGAGCCCTCCCTGTCCTTCCCTCTACCCATGAGAGTTTTATTTACTTTTTTTCTCCTGACTCTCCTCCCTATCCCACCAGAGGAGAGAGCGAGAGCCTGCGTGGTGCTTATTGCTGGGTGGCTTAAACCACGACACCAGTTTAAGGTAAGAGGTGGGTCCCGCTGAGCGAAGGGCACCCGGTTCCCTGCAGGGTCTGGCTCGCAGGTGGGATGCTCTCGGGGTGGGAGGTGTCCCTGCCATGGACCAAACAGCCTCTTCCATGAACTAAAAGCTCTGCCAGGTTCGATGCTATACCAGTGACACCCCCTCTCCAGTACAGATAACCCCTTTCCTCCAGCAAGGGTGGAAAGCACTGCTCTGTAGTTTCCATGGCCCCACAAATGTCCATTTTAAATATTCTGTAGAGTTTTACTGCAGAAATCATCACCTGAGCAACCTGAATGCAAAAGGTGCATTTTTTTAAGGGTTTAATTAAATCAGAATAATTAGGTAAAGGGGAGGAGGGCAAGCTAGGGTCTGTCAATAAACCCACTGCCATCGGATTAATCCAGCAAGCCAAAAAAAAAAGTTTATTCTGCTGCCATCTCCCCCCACCGCTGCCTTTTCTTCCCAGTTCAACCCCCCATCGCAGCCCCCCGGTGCTTCTCTGCTCTCCCTGCTTTCCATCCGTAGGTGGCAGCAGGCTTTACAATCTTTAACCTCTCCACACCGATGGGTTTTAGGAGCTCCAAAACTTTGGTGAACGGAGCTGGTGTGAGAGGAACGAGTTCTTCTCCAGGAACAAAACCTCCTCTGCAGCTGTGTGCTGGGTTTCTCTGTGAAGGCGAAGAGCAGAAAGTCCAACTCAGGGGTAAGAGAGAGCAGAGGAGCACCAGCACCTGCAAAGAGCAGCGATCTTCTTCCATGAGTTATCCTGGAAAGTTAACGTGGCTCCCGGCTGTCCCTTGCCAAAGCACAGGGATGCAGAAAGCCTCATTTGTGATGCAGACAGAAGCCCCTTTGCTCAGATTTGTGTTTGCATCTTCTCCATGTCCGTGCCCGGCTGGGCCAGCCTCAGGTGGCATCACCAAGCGCCCAGACACAGCGTGGTGGGGACACGGGGACAGCCTGGGGGAGCGTTGGCTGCTCGCGCAGAGTCGGATCACCAAGCCCGTGCTCTGAAGCGAAGCTCGATCGCTTGTTTACAGCCCTCGCCTTGCATCGCAGGTAAATTTACCCCTCTTTTGACACCTCTCGGAAGCCAGCAGGGACGACTGACGGCTCTTCCAGAGGAGCAGCAGCTCTGCTCAGACTGCGCTGGTGGCGGCAGGTGACGGGAATAGGAGGGCTTCGTTATTATATAATTAACTTGGAGTGATCATTTTGTGTCTAACACAAAACAAGCTGGTGATCTCGGTCTAGTTTGTCTTGGGCTTTGGTTACAAACCACCAGTGTGGGGGATGCAAGGGGATGCTGGCATCCTGGGGGCGGGAAAGGGGGTCAGGGAGAGGGGTCCTGCCTGGGTGCGGGAGACTGGACTTCTGCGGTGTTCTGCCCAGATTGGGGCTTTTTCCTTTCCCCACTCCAGGAAATTCCTAAGGAATAATTTTCATGTCAGATGGCTGCAAGAACAGTGCGAAAGGGCTCCCAGCACCCAGGAATACCAGCAAAACCCAAAAATATTTGCAAAAAGCCACTGTTCAAACCACCAATGCATACCCCAGCTTCTTGATAACCCTCCGAAATCATCTTTCCTTGAAGGAGAGCTCAGAAGATTGTCCTTGTGCAGGATGAGCACCTGCCCCAGGGGTGCAGGGACCCCCCTGCGCTGTGGGCACCCCAAGGCTGAGCCTTGGTGATGCCTGATGCCACACGTCGTGACTGTAAAGGACATGAGTCAAGCCTTCTCCCTCTTCCCATGTGGAATTGGATTTTTTCAACCTTAAATTCTACAAATATAGTTTTTCCCATGAGATATTCAATATAGTTGTGCCTGTAAGATACAGAGCTAAAAAACCCTTTTAATTCCAGGTAAATGTGGATGCTGGCGCTGGTGGGATGCTCCTGTGCCCGCGGGTGGGAGCTGTGCAGGGAGATGCTCTTCAATCCGACAGCTTTGCCAGAGTTTTGCTTTTCGGTGGTTGTTGATGCCATCCAGCCTCATTTTCTATTTTTTTTTCCTCTTAGCAAGAGCAGCATAGGAAACATTAGAGCAGGTGTCAGGCTGTGGTTGTGTTTTAAAGGCATTTCACATCGCGGTTCACAGCTGTGTGAGGAAAGCCAGCGAGATGTGTTGCAGGCTGTGGTGGGAAATGTACGGTGTAAGCACAGCACTGAATAGAACCCCCTCTGCTCGGGCTGGGGCTGTGTTACCCCCAGCCTCCGGTGGTGCCTGCTGCTCCAACACGCCCGCTTCCAGGAGCAGTTCAGCCTCTGGTGGAGAGCACCCATGGCCCTGCCTCCAGCTGCCCCTAGCTTTCAGGACACTGGAGTGCCCGTATGCCATCAAATCAGGCTCGAGCAGTCCTAAAACAATTGCGGTGACATCCTCACACTGTGTTCATCACTAAGCAAAGAGCTCTCTGCATGCAGACCATAGGGCAGCTGGTGGTCCTTGGGATGCGGTGATGCTGAGCATCCCGGTGTGCCTTGGGTATCCCTGCCCTGCATCCCTGTTCCTGTCCCTCTCTCTCTCTTCCTCTTCCCATCCCTGTCCCTCTTCCCATCCCTGTTCCCACCCCATCCGTGTTCCCACCACTGTCCCCATCCCTATCCCTCCTCCCATCTGTGGCGGGTTGGCCCTTGACTGGGGGCCAAACCACACATCACTGTCCCCATCCCTGTCCTCATCCAGCTCCCAGGGCTGGGAAGGTGTTCCCAGCACCGAGCACACATGCAGCTCCGAGGGGCAGCTCTCTTGGAGCAGAGCCCCTCTCAGCCACATCAGACCCAACACAAACTGCTTGGAGAGCTGTGTCTGAGCCCCAGTTTTGTTTTCTGAAGCCAGCTGGCCCAGATCGACCACAAAAAAAAGAAAAAAAAAAAACCCCAGCCCTCTGAAAAGCAGCATTCTTTCGAGCAGAGCTGGTGGCTGTTGAAAGTGGTTGGGGGGGAGGAAGGAAGGAGGGGGCCGGGCGCTGCCGGGAAGCCGAACACCCTCACCTTGGCTGGCTCTGGCGGCAGCGTGTGGGCAGAGCGCCGGGATCTGTGTCGCGGGCTGACACCGGCTGCGGAGATGACTCACGATGTGTGGTGTGGGGAAGATGATGCTCTCGGCGCAGCGATGCCTTCCCCTGCGTCCCCTAGTGAAGGGGCCAAAACTGCGCCCAGGAGAGACGATGGCCCTGGGGAAACCACGAGCTCCTCGGCTCAGTTAGCAAGGAGATGATGTGTTCCCTGCCTTGATAATTTGGGGTCGTAATTGCACAGGCTGGAGTGGGAACCCAGCATCCTGCAGCTGCGCAGGCTGGGTGGGGAACTGGGGCATCATCAGAGGAGAGAGCTGGGGCTGCATCGGCCGCAGCAGTGCCCCAGTCCTGGCTTTTCCTTTCGGTTCACATTTGATGGTGTCACAGGATGAAAAACTCCTCCAGGGAGGAGCTGAGCCTGCCAGTCCCCTTGCTCGGATCAGGTCCAAGAAAAGGGGCTGCAGCACCCATGGGTGGCTGGGCTGGGAGCAGAGGGGACCGATGTCTGGAGGTCTCCATGTGTCCTCTGCAGCCTCCCTGCCACCTTCTGCTCCAGGCACGGGTGTGAGCCCCCCCGCCAAGTTTCAGGGTTTCAGGTCCCCCCCTGCTGTGAGTTTTGTTCTTACTTTCAGGTTGGGATGAGTCAAAAATCTCAGAGCAAAACACAGATGAAAGCGCTGGTGGCTGGGTTTCCGCCGGTGCCAGCTCGAGGGAGCATCCTTGGGGGGGACAGCCCTGCACCGAGTGCCACATCCCATGGTGGGGACACAGCCCCGGCCCCACGCGCCTTCCTGGGAAAGGCACTGACACACAAAGCGAAGGGGATGGAGATGTTTACCCAGGTTGTTTCCCCAGAAATGAAGGAAAAAACATTTTTCAGCATCTTCTCCAGCCTGTCTTTAATTTTGCAGAATCTCGGAGCATTGGGTGTTCCTGCCAGGAGCTGCAAACACTCCCCCTGAGCTGCTCTGCCGCTGCACACCCTGTTCCAGCCCGGAACAACCCTCCCGGGGAGGTTTGCAGCCTCAGCAGTACACTGAATTTTGCTCCGAAGGCACCTTAGCCAAAATTTGCCTTCTTTCGAAGAAGTTCCGAGAAAACCACCGTGAAAGCCGAGCAGCTCACCATTCCTCTTGTTACTTACCACCAAACCCAAATGCAACCTTGCAAGCAGAGCGGGAAAAGGGACATTCTGACACCGATTTTGATGAATTTCCTGGTGTTTGGGGATATTGTGCCCTGCATTTAACAGGCTCTTTTCCAGCTTCCTGCTGAGATGCTGCAGAGACCCAGAGGGGAGGTGGGCAGGGAGGGCTACAGCAATAAAAACACCCAGAGACATCCTTTTTTTTTTTTTTCTTTCCCCCCCCATTGCAACTGCTATACTCATCACATGGGATGCAGTCCATTATCTTTCCTCTCCAGGTAGAACAGCCCCCAGTACTCGGCGCATATTTGCCTTGTCCCGTACCCATGTTGACATTGTTCATCCTTCTGTTATTACAGGTGCTGCAAAGGCAATAACCCCGAAATGTCACCGCTGCAGATTTGTATCGCACGGAGGAGATGGTGTGGTTAAACAAGGAACCACTCAGCA
>WKFP01012552.1:13612-23759 GCA_011057875.1 Pterocles orientalis | reverse complement strand
TGGGGATGGGTGGGGAACACAGTGGACGAGTGGCCACCATGGGTGATGTCCTGGGGATGGGTGGGGACACGGTGGGTGAGTAGCCACCATGGGTGATGGCCAGGGATGGGTGGGGACATGGCGGGTGAGTGGCCACCATGGGTGATGGCCTGGGGATGGGTGGGGACACGGTGGGTGAGTGGCCACCACGGATGATGGCCTGGGAACAACCCCAACCCCAAGGCAGTACTAGGAGGACATCGGGGCTCAGTGCCCCACAGTCGGGACAGGGGACCCCGGCATCACCTTGGAGAGCAGAGGTGAAGCAGAAGGCGTCAAATCGATCCTTCTGCTTGTCCCTGGCTCCGTAAGTCCGGACACCCGGCAGGAGAAGGCGGCCGCCGCACGGCTCCCGGGAGTTGATGATGGGGTAGTGGACGGTCCCATCGAGGATCCATCCAGCGTTGCACCAGTCCAGACCCTCCGTCCAGGCTGTGGGGCGAGAGGCAGCTCAGGACCAGCGCTTCCCTCGTCCCCGCTCCCACATCCAGTGAGACATGGTTTGGGGGAGATGGAGGGATGGGTTTTTTTTGGACCTTTGTAGAGCTGCTGGTAGGTGGCGAGGCGGGAGTCCTGCTGCTCGCACGCTCGCTTGGCTTCGTGGTAGTTGAATTTGTAGCGCCCGTTGCTGGGCTGGTAGGGGAAGACGACGCCTGGGGGGACAGGGATAAGGACAGAGGGTGGATCACAGAATCCCGGGATGGTTTGGGTTGGAAGGGACCTTAGAGACCACCCAGTGCCACCCCTTGCCGTGGGCAGGGACACCTCCCACTAGCCCAGGTTGCCCAAAGCCTCATCCAGCCTGGCCTTGAGCCCCTCCAGGGACAGGGCACGAAGGAGATGCTCTCCCCAAGGAGGTTTTGGCTCATCATCCCTGGGGATTTGGTGTGGAAGACAAGGTTGGGTCACGGCATTGCAATGGGGACACAGTGGGTGGGGACACCCAGCCATGGAGCCCCGGTCCCCGCGGGGTCCCCTCTCTGCTCTCTCCCACATCATCTGGAGACGCTTTGGGAGGGATCCCAGCCTCACCTTCGAGGTGCAGCGTCAGCGAGACGCTCTCGTCCTCCAGCCCGTTGACCAGCTGGCAGCGGTAGCGTCCCTCGTCCTCCAGCGCCACGTCGGTGATGGTGAGCGAGGCGTCGTAGCGGTGGCTGTGCCGCAGACGCACCCGCGGGCTCAGCGGCCCGTAGTTCTTGTGGTACAGCCCGTTGGTGATGATGATGACGTTCTCCCGGTAGTTGGCCGGCTCCACCTTGCTCCACTTCACGCGGTAGTTTTGGGGCAGGGCGCGCAGGACGCAGGGCAGGGTGGCCGTGGCACCCCGCTGCGTGTGCACGGCGGCGTGGAGGGGCTCCAGGAGGTACTGCAGGCGCGGGGGGGCTGCGGCACGCCCAGGCAGCCTCAGCATCGGCTCACCGCAGAGCATCCCTGCAGCCCCACCACCCCCTCGGCATTCCTTGACCCCCGTCAGCATCTCCAGCTCGGTGTCCAGCGCCCATCCTGGCTCCTTGTCCCTCTCCTCCAACCCCGGGATGTGCAGCTCAGCCCCTGCCCTGGCTGGACCCCCGCAGCATCACCTCCCTCCTCCAGCACCGACCCCAAGCAGCAGCACCCCGTCCTCTCCCCAGGTCCCCCTCCCTACCTGGGCTCCCCGTTGGCCGCTGGAAGATGTTCGATGCCGGGGGTGCTGCCAAGAGCCAGAGGGAGCCGAGCAGGAGAAGCCGACACATCCTCAGAGCTGGGGGCAGGACGGTGCCTGGGGGAAACACAGGGGTCAGGGACGTGCAGGGGGACATACCCCGGCTTCGGTGGGAACCGGAGGACATGGCAGGGGACATCAGCAGTGCAGGGATGCCATGGGGCCGATGGACGGCTCTGCTCTGCTGAGGGCTCATCGATATTGACTGTGCAAAGGGGATGTCCCCTCACAGGACACTGGGGACATAGGATGTGCCAACCCCACCCCCAGGACCCCACACTCTTACCGTCCCCAGCCGCGTCGTTCGTGGAGCCGCTGTTCCCATCCAACGCCTCCGGTGCACGTCCTGCCCCGGCGCCCACCACGTCCCGGCTCCGTCACAGCCACCCCATGGCGGGGCCAGGGGCTCCGGGACGGTCAAACCTGCGTCGCGGTGCTGCCGGGAAGAGGGGACACGGGGACACTCCCATGGTGCGCGGGAGCGATGAGCGCCGGCCGTGCCCTGTCGCCGTCTCTTCCCGCTTTCTTCTCTATTTTTTCCCCCCAACACCTCCCCGAGGAACGCACGGGGAGGAGGAAGCACAATTTCCCATTGTGAGCATCTTTCTCTTTATTGTTCTGCTCGGCAAAACACAGAGGTCCTGCTGAACAAACATCCCTTTATTCCCAGGCCACAGCACCAGGGAATTCAGGGAAAATGTCAGCACCGCACAGGGCTCCGGCAGCCCCCCGGGGCCGCCAAAGCCTCCCCTCGGCGCTGGCCCCCAGCACCGGACACCAGGGCAACGGTGAATTTAATTTTTTGCCCTCCCCTGTATCAAGTCTCCGATGCAGGGATGCTGCTCCCATCCTTGGGGGTCCCATGGGTTGTGCAAGGGGGGGGGGTCCCACGGCTCTTGCATCCCACCAGCCCTGCGAAAAGCCACCGGAGAGGCTTCCCCGTCATCACCTTGGGGCTGGGATGCTGCAAAACAAGGGCACACAATGGGGCTGTGTTCTGCGCTCCCTTATCTTCTCCCTCCCCCAGGGTCCGTCTCCAGGGGCGGCGGAGGCTCATCTCAAAGGAAACACAAGACAAGCAGCCGTCTGTCCCCGGCACCGAGGGACACAGTGATCCTGGCTTTGCCGTGGCACGCACGGCGCAGAAAACAACCCTCCCGGGGGGAGCGGCACCAGGGCACGAGCTGGTCCCCAGCCCCTCGCCCCCAGCCCTCGGTCGCATTCGGCTGCTGGGACAGAGGTGCCACAACCTGCCCTAAGGTTGGTGCCAGCAGCCCGGACTGGAAGCCTCCAAGGCTCTCCCAGCTCAAACTGGTCAGTGTGGGTTTTTTACAGAGAAAGGCTGAACCCTCAGCAACAGGATGAGGGGGAACGGTTTAAGCTGAAAGAGGGGAGATTGAGGTGAGATATGGGGAAGAAATTTTTTCCCATGCAGCGGGTGAGGCAGTGGTCCAGGTTGCCCAGAGAAGCTGTGGATGCCCCATCCCTGGAGGGGTTCAAGGCCAGGCTGGGTGAGGCTTTGGGCAACCTGGGCTGGTGGGAGGTGGCCCTGCCGAGGGCAGAGGGTGGCACTGGGTGGTCCCTAAGGTCCCTTCCACCCCAAACCATCCTGGGATCCTACTATTCTGTTTTGCAGGTGTGTGGCTGTTCAGAGAGTGCCTGTGGTCTCCCTCCATCACACTCCCTGCTCCGTCCCACAGCTGCAGAAGCAGACCCTGACCCCCCCCCGCCAGCGCCTGGTCCCGGGCAGCGGCTCAGGGCCCCTTGGCCAGAGGATGCCATTTCCCAGCTCCACGGTCCCACAAAGGATCTGAGCTGTTTCTTGCATTTTTCCCGAATGAAGGCAATAGCTACACCCCTCGGCTCTCACCAAACCACAGCCCGAAGCAGGGCACTCGCCGGGGCCTCCAAACGTGACTCATTCCCCTTCCCCATCCCGCCGGCGTCAGGGCACGACCCCAGCCCGATGCTGCGAATCTGAGATCATCATTTGGCCGGACGCTGGGGAACGGAGTTACCGAGTCCCTTCCCGAACACAGACTGGGTTTTATTTCCCAGCTCCTTTCCTCTTCATCTCCCTTTTTTGGGATTTGTACCCGCTCTCGGTGCATTACAAACACCTCTCCACAAAAGCAGCCAAAGAAAAGAGAAGCAAACGAACCGCTCGTGCTGCAGCTCCCCCACCTCTCCTGGCGGGTCGCTAGCAGCAGCCTCCGACCTTGTTTTTCACGGCTCAGCTACTCCTCCTCCCCACAGGTGACCCCAAAATCCCCCTGAACCATCATTTTTCCTGCTCATCAACCAGTTTAAACCTGACTGATGCTGAGCTTGCTGGAGCCCAGCACCACCGCAGAGTCAGTCCCACCGCACTTGCTGCACCATCATCTGACCCGATCCCCCCACACCATCCCGTTCATCCCCTCCCGAACCTCCAAAAAGGCTGAAACCTCGGGCACCCCCCTGCCACAGCTCCCCCTGCACCCCAAATCCCACCCTGACCCCCTCGCACCCAGCTGAGCTGGACGCTGACTCCAGAAGCCCCTTGAGCATCCCTGGCACCGTGGCCGGAGCCTCCCGATGAGGCAGAACCAGGTGCGAGACGTGCCGGGGCGGCCAGCCCGGGGTTTCCGCGTTGGCAGCACCACCAACTCTTCCGCCCGTGGGAAACACCGAGGCGAGGGCAGGACCTGGCAGCGGCGCTGGCAGGCGGGGTTTGCCGCCGTCTCTCCTCGTGTGTCCCCAGTTTCGGGGGGTTTGCCTGCCCCAGCCGCCCCGCCGACATGCCTGAGCACACCCCTGCCTCCAGGCTCCGGCTCTCCGGGCTGTGCTTCTTCCTCCAAATCCTCACCATCATCCTCTTCGCTGTCTTTGTGCGGTACAGCCCGGAGAGCAGCCCCGACCTCTGCTCCCAGCAGCTGAACTGCAGCCGGAGAAAGCCTGACTCGGGTTTCCAGCATCCCCGTGAGTACCCCGGCCCCGGGTGGGTGCAGAGAGCACCGGTCCCCCGGCACTGCTGGGGGGGTGGCGCAGGATGTCACCGTGCTTGGTCCGGGCTGCAGACCTGTCACACCGGCCAGCTCTGGATCAGGCTCCAGAATAAAACAGAGGAGGGGGCTGGAGTGCCGACGCATCCCATGGAGGAGGGGTCGGTGGGTGGGAAGCAAAGATTTCCCGTTGGCTTGGACAGAGCCAGGGCCAACCCGGGAATATTTGGGTCTAGGACGTGTTTCAGCAGCTGGAGCGCAGAGGGAATCACTCCGGTTTGTCACAAACCTGAGATCGTCCTCCCATCCTTGACGGAGAGCCCGGCAGCGGCTCCTAGCACTTTGGGATCTGCAAAGCTTCCCACCGACCCGCTGGGTTTTGCCATGTTGAGGGGCCTGCACCGAGCGCCTTTCACGGAGGATTCGGTCCCTGGGAGCTGCTGCAGCCTCCGGCGCGGGGCTGGGGGATGCACCTGGCCAGGAGCATCCTCCTGTGCGCGGGCATCGCGGCAGAACTCATCCCGGGCTGGGGGTGGGGGACTGATCCCAGCTTTTCCCAGGCGAGGAAAGGGACTAGGAAGGAGCCTCTGGAGCGCTGGGGCGGAGGGAGGGGAGCGGAGCTGCCGGGAAGGCGGCAGGCAGGTTCTCCCGGTTTCTCCAGCCCACAGAACCCCACCCGGCACAGGCAGTGACTCAGCCGGCGCACAGCTCTGGGCAGCGCCGAGGGGTTCAAAGGGCGTTTAGCCCCAATGAGGATCGTGTCCCTTCTCCTCTGGTTTGCCACCCAGTGGTACCAACTGGTCCCAGTTTGTTCACCCTTTAAGCGCTCTCATCCCACGGATCAGAATCCCAGAAGGGTTTGGGTTGGAAGGGACCTTAGAGCCCACCCAGTGCCACCCCCTGCCACGGGCAGGGCCACCTCCCACTAGCCCAGGTTGCCCAAAGCCTCATCCAGCCTGGCCTTGAACCCCTCCAGGGATGGGGCACCCACAGCTTCTCTGGGCACCCTGGACCACTGCCTCACCCCCCGCCCAGGAAAACATTTCTTCCCCATATCTCACCTCAATCTTCCCTCTTCCAATTTAAATCCGTGAAGCAGGTCCTGATGTTTCCAGGGGCAGCGGAGAGGTCCTGGGGGGTGGCTGACATCTTGGTCCCAGTGGTGTAACAGGTCCAGATGGCTCTTGGCCACCCCAGGAGGCTTCTGTGCTCAGGGTGACCCACGTGCGAGGTGGTTGCACGTGGGGTGGCCGGAGGCACAGGGAGGCATCTTCTCCAAGCCCCCCCTGGGGGGACCAGCAGGCAGGAGGGTTGCTGCCCACCCTCGACACCTCCAGATCCATCCTTCTGCCTCTCTCCTGCCAGGGTTCCGGGATGTCCACCTCCGAGCTCTCCTTGGCTTTGGGCTCCTGCTGACCTTCCTCGGCCGCTACGGGCCGTGCAGCGTGGCCATCAGCATCCTCATCGTGGCCTTCGCCGTCCAGTGGGCTGTACTGATCCAGGGGTTTTTGTACTTCTTCCTGAACGGCAAAATTTACGTGGGAGCTCAGAGGTAAGGCAGGAGGGGGCTGCCGCTGCCCGGCCGCGCTGGTCCCAGTCCAGCCCTGGCACTCGGGCTCCCTCCTCTGTAGAACGCGCAGCTCTGCTCCGGAGGAGGATTGTGAGGATGAGTAGGAGCGGGCTTCTGGGTTGAGTATCACACTAGTAAGGGCAATGTAAGTACCGCCAAGGTTACAGCCAGGCATTTGGGGAGGGGGGCAAGTTAGCCCCCTCCTGCCTCAAGCCCAGCTGTCCCCTTGTCACCAGCATTGCAAGGCTCGGGCTGCCCGCTCAGCTGGCAGGAGTGGTGGGATGCGGGGTCCAGGATACAGGCTCAGCTCCTGTCCCCCCCAACCCTGCTCCCTCCATCTCCCACACTCACCCCCGAGCAGTGCCGGGTCCAGCCCCACGCCTCCCCTCTCCTTCCCAGCATGGTCGGTGCTGACTTCTGCACAGCAGCCGTCCTCATCTCCACCGGAGCCGTGCTGGGCAGGGCAAACCCCGTCCAGATGCTGCTGCTGACCCTGCTGGGAGTCACCCTCTTCTCTCTCAACGAGTACGTCCTGCTCAGCCTCATGGGGGTGAGTCACCAGCTGGGGGGCCACCAGGGAGGGGGTGACCAGAGGGCTCTGTTTAGGCTCCTCAAGCCAAGACCTGCCTTGTCTGTAGGAATAAATCTCACACCCCTGGCTCCTGCACGGTGTTTTCTGTACTCACCAGGTGAGAGACAGCGGGGGCTCCTTGACCGTCCACACCTTCGGCGCGTACTTTGGCTTGATGATTTCACGGATCTTGCACCAGCCCCACGTGGACAAGAGGAAAGAGCAGCAGGCTGTGGGGCAGCAGTCAGGGGTCTTTGCTGCGGCTGGTACGGAGCTCAAATCCCACAGCACTGGAGTTGTAGAGGTGGTGGTGGAAGGACCGTCACCGATGCCAGGAAAGCGCGGCTGTGGCTTTGTCCAGGGGAGTCCAGCAAGTCAACAAGGAGAGAAGTCCTCAACCTCCTTGAGGACCTGTCCTGGGGCTGCACCACTCTCTCTCCAGGATCCTTTCCTTGCGTCCAACCTGAGCTTCCCATGCTGCAACCTGTGGCCGCTTGCATCCCTCAGCACTGCGAGAACTTTCTCATGAGGGATCAACTCCAGCATCAAAACCTGCCTGTTCCCCTTCCTCGCAGGAACCATCTACCTGTGGATCTTCTGGCCCAGCTTCTCCTCAGCCACCGCGGTCGGTGACAACACCGAGCCCTGGGCAACCCTCAACAGCTACTTCTCGCTGGCGGCGAGCACCATGGCCACCTTCGTGCTCTCGCCTGTGCTCTACGAGGAGGACACGCTGCGGGTGGTAGGTCCTCTCCTGGGACAAACCCTAGTCTTGTGTATTTCCCACGTCCTGTCCTACAGGGATGGCGAGCACAAATGCACCCGGGGATGCCCGTTAGGAGCTTTCTTGGGTTTTTAAGACCCAGTTTGATGCCTGAGGAAGCTCAAATCTCCCAAACCCTATCTGGTGTCCTCCATGGAGCCAGTTCCCCCAACTGTGTCCTGCTCCATCAGGTCCAGATCCAGGACGCCGCCTTGGCCAGCGCTGCCATGATGGGGATGGCGGGGGAGATGCTGGTCACTCCCTTCGGGGCTCTTGCCGCGGGGTTTCTGGCCGGCTTGATCTCCTCGCTTGGCTTCAGGTTCCTTACGGTGAGTCGCTTCAGGACAGCCAAGGGTGCTGGTCCTGGGCCAGGGACCCCCACTTTGAGCAGGGAGCGGCCGTGCCTCCAGCCTTCATCTCCCAACCCTGCAAACACCGACCCACGGCGTGGCCGCCCTGGTCCAGCATCCCCCCTCCAAACCCCGGTTCTTCCCCGTGCTCTCCGCAGCCCATCCTGCGCTCCAGGCTGAAAACCCAGGACACGTGTGGGGTTCACAACATCCACGGGCTGCCGGGGCTCCTGGGCGCCTTGCTGGGGACGCTGCTGGCAGCGCTGGCCACGGCAGATGCTTACGGTGGCAGGTGAGAAGAGCCAGAATCTGGGTGCTGGCGACTCCATACCCTGAGTTGGGGCCACCACAACCCTGCAACTGGTCCATGGCCCCTCTGTGACAGCACCCCCTGTAGCACATCACCCTCAGCTACGATGGGAGCACCCCATTTCCCTGCCTGGGGCAACAAGCTCCCCAAAACCCCATCCCCGCTCCGCCTTGCAGGCTGGAGCTCGTGTTCCCGCTGGTGGCCCAGGGCAGCCGGACGGCCACCGACCAGGCTCTGTGCCAGCTCTGCGCCCTGCCCGTCACCCTGCTGCTGGCCGTGCTGGGGGGCTGCCTCGGGGGTGAGTGTGGCCTCCGATGGGACGGAGGGTGCGAGGGAATGGATGGATTTGGGGGAAAAACCAGGAGCAGCCCCAAGACGGACCCACCCCGTGAGCCGGGGCGGGGATCAGCCGAAGGTGCTCGGCGCTGCACAAACTCCCCCGGGGCAGGGTTGGGGATACCCCCGGGGCTGAGGGTCCCTCCGGGGCTGGGGCTCCCTCCGAGGGTCCCCCCCGGTGCCGGGGGTCCCCGCAGCCCCTCCCGGCGCTGCCGCTAGGTGTCAGGGGAAGGCCGGGTACCGCGGCCCCGCTCTCCGACGCCCTCGCCCGGTTCTCGGTATCCTCAGGAGCCGTCTTGAAAATCAAAGGACTCGGATCTCCCCCGGAGAGGCGGTACCTGGAAAACAAGGTCATCTGGGAGGTAAAGCTGGGGTGTTGCTGGGGGTATAAAGGGTTTTTACCGGGTTCAGGCTGCGGCAAAGGGCTGGATGCTGCTCTCGCGGCTGCCGATACCCTCCCGCCTCTTGCAGGGATGTTTGGGGTGGGAGACAGCTTCATTAAAGCCCCCCAGGTTCCCCATCGAGCCCTGATTTGTCCCAGGAAGGGCCCATTCCTGCCCCTCTCCATGTCTCTGTGTCGGCGCAGGTGGCCGAGGAAGGATGCGACGGCGAGGCGAGCAGAAACGAGACGGGCACCAGCACCTTGGTCTGATGACCTTGACCCCCCGGTGAGGTCCTGCACCATTGGCTCGACCCTCCACCAGCATCACCAGTGCTGGGCCGCTGCTGGCAGCCTGGATTTCCCAGCAGCCTGCTCCGGAGACAGCCAGGCTCGTCCCCACGTGGGAGCCAGCTCCTGGTCCCAAAGGTTTTGGGAGCAGCAGGGTGATGAGATGCTGCAGCAACACGGGTGGGTGCTGGGGGAGCGCCCCGGCTTGCTCCAGGGACACCTCAGGGTGCCCGGACTTGGCTCAGAAACTTCCCCTCTTCTGCTTTGTGCTTCCATTTCCCCATCTACCGCTCTCTGAGACGCATGGAAGAAAGGAGGGCGACGAGGGGGCTCTTTTCTTTAGGGTCACTGTGTCAAGGAAGGGGCGCACCCAGCTCCCCGGAAAACAGCGGAGATTTTCTGTTGACAGTTTTGCACATAACAATTAAAACACGCAGATCTTTTGTAGCTTCAGGGTTTGCTGGTGAATCCCCACAGCACCCACCTGCTTTACTGGCTGAGTTTCCTCCAGGCTTCCTTCCAGGGAGGAAAGCAGAGCCCCCAGGACACCCCCTGCACCCTAAAGACCAACACAGTGGCTTTCAGGGGTTGCTCCATCCCCGTCCCCCCTTCCCGGAGCCTTGGCCACCAGAGGGTGCGACAGCCCAGAGCAGCCGGCACCAGGGGGCAAGACAGGGGGGTCTCCAGCCCGTGCAGAACCTTGCACTGGGGCCAAGAAAAAGGCCACCCCCCTCCAAAAAAAAAAAAAAACCAAACACAAACAAACCAGGAAAGTGCCCCCTGGCATTCAGCTCATTCAGGAGAGGGATGCTCACCCGATCACCACAGCCCCCAGGTCCCTCCGCTTTCCAG
>WKFP01012552.1:0-12770 GCA_011057875.1 Pterocles orientalis | reverse complement strand
CCTCCTCCTCCTCCTCCTCCCCTCAGCCGGCCCCCCGAGCCCCTCTGAAAGGCTGTTATGTTTTGTAATCGGATTAGGGGAGCCCCGCGCCCTCCCCGCTCCCATTTACCAGCGCCACCGCGCCGCCGCTCTCCCCGCAGATTGTTTAAGCGAGCCGGGAGCGAGCGGCCAGCTCGCCCGTGCAGCGGCGAGGGTAGGTTCGGCCGGCGAGAGCCTGAAAGGTTTAGTCAGTGAACAAATTGCTTCTCTGTAGGGGCCGTTTTCTTCCCAAGTTGAACATAATGATGGCAGTTTGGCGAACAGATGGTGCAGCTAAGAAGATAATCCTGCCGGCCCCGCTAGCTCGGGGAGAGGCAGCGCCGGCTCTGCCCGCAGCACCGGGGTCCGTCCCGGGACGGGTGGGTCACGGCGGCGGCTGGGTGACGATGGCACCCCGGTGGGGCGTGAGGAGCTGGGGCGAGCACCCCACCTTCACACCTCTTCTGCTTCGAGGGCGGTTTGGGCGCCAGACATCTCCCATACCCCGGTTACCCCAGCTCCGCGACTTTGCCAAACAGGACTCGCCCTCGGATCGCAGCCTGACGCGGGGAGATGTGCATCCCTGCGCGGGGGCAAAGGGCAGCCGAGAAAAGCCCGTTTTCACTCCCATTTTTGCCTCTTCTTCCCAACAATACTCAAGAAAAACTGGAGGAGAAGGTCTGCCAGCTCGCAGGGGCTGGGTGCACAGCGAGCGCGTGTCAGGCACAGGGATGCCGGGACCCTGCTGCTAAGCAAAGCTTTACTGAAAATAAAACAGCGTGAAAAGCCCGAGGCCCCGCCAGCGCGGCGCAAACAGGGGGCACGACTGCGAGGAGCAATCCCTGCCCGTGCCACACTGGCACCGGGGACCCTCCCCATGCCACGGGGCTCTCGCCGCCTGCAGGACACGCTCCAGACACCCCACGCTGCATCCCTGCTTCAGGGGGGCTCATTTAATTCATGTTCCCCCCCTACCAGCCCTGTCCCCTGAGACCCCCGACTCCGGCAGCTCCCTTGCCCTCTCTGGCAACAGCCCAGCTGCTCGGAGGACGGTTGACAAGAAAAAGCGATAACACCCTCGAGCTCTTACAGCTGGGGAAACTAAGGCACACAAAGAGGCGCCTGGCGGTCCATTGGAATTAGAGGCAGGACAAAGCCCCGGCTCCCGGCGTACGTGTCCTTACACATCCGCAGCCCCCACCGCCTTCCCCACCCCCGGGAACAGCTGACGCCGCGTGCTGGTTGATAGAAAGCCAGCTAATCATCTTTCCCACCTTCGTTAGAGTGTGAATCGTTATCTGAGCGACACCTGGACAGCTCCTTGTCAGACGGGGCTGGTGCGCACGGCTAATAATGGGCACCAGATGGGAGAGGGGAGGCTCAGGAGAGGAGCTGGGGGCCCGAGCATCTCCGTGCCGAACAAAGAGCAGCGCCCGGCGGCTTCCCATCGCGGCACAGCATCACCAGCACCGGTGCTGGGCCCTTTGAAAGACCGGCAGCGCTGTGCCGTGGCAAGGGGAGAGCCCGGACAGCACCAGTGGTTTCAGAAGAGCCGCAGCTCGTGGTATTAAAACATCTCGGGAACTCCCCAGGCAGCCCCCACGCTTTGGAAAAGGACGCGGCGAAAGCAAACCGCAGCTGGAGCGCAGAGGTGAAAGGCAGGAGAACCATCGCGCCCCCGCGGCGTGCCCAAAACCTGGGACCAGACACCCCAAATCTACCGAGGCGCATCCCGCCGCGCCCCGCAGCATCCTTGCTGCCAGCCTGGCAGGGGCCACCCGCCGGGGCAGACAAAGCCTCCCGGGGCCCTGGGTTATATGGTGACGGGGAGGACACGGCGTGAATTAGAGACGGGTCCCTGCGCTGGGGCTGATCCAGAGTCCCCCGAACTCGGGGGGCAGAGCTCAGAGCCTCCGCCGAGCCGCCCCCCACCCATCGCAATTATGAAGCTCTGTTCTCAGGCTCCCATTCATCGCCAGCACCCTAATGAGCCTCTGGACACCGTCAGTGGGGGCAAAGCAATTAAAATCGCTGGCACGGCGGCCACGGGGGTGGCTCTGTCGTTGGCTGGTGCCGTGCCCGTTTCGGGGCGATCGGGCAAGGCCAGGCTGGGCAGCGCCCCAAAGCGCCGCGTCTGCCCGCGGGCAAACAATCGGCTCCTTCTTTGCCAGGTTAAAAGAAGAATAAAATAAAGAGGGCACAAAGGCCCCAGTAAAACTGGGAGTCGAGTTTGTTTGCAAACTGGATCTGAAGCGAAGGGCTGGGGACAAAGGTGTTATGTAAGGGACGGTCACTAAGGGGCCCTTTACCCACACTAATTGCCACTTGCTCCGCGATACCCATTTATCTTGCAGCTGAAACAGCCTCCCCGGGCTCGCAGGTTCCAGCGCTGCTGGTTTGCAACCCTGCCCGGCACGATGGGTGCTCAGGAGCAGCAGCCAACGCAGTCCCACCGCCCAAAGTGACCAAAAAGCGTCACACTTCCCCAAAAATCAGGAATGTGACGGAGCCGGTGGGTGTACCGGTGGGCAGGGAGGTGCTGCCCTGCGTGGGACCCTGGGTCGGTGATGGGGAGGGATGATGGGGCTCGGTTCTGGAGGAGGAAGGTGCCCAGGTCCCTGCATCAACCCTCAGGGAGCGGGGATGAGCCACGAGCACCAAACCTTCACGGGATGCTCGTGGGAGCGGCTGCAGGAGCGACGGCTGCGAAAGGAGAGCGGGGACGGGAGAGGAGGGATGGAGCTGGTGCTTGAGATGATGTTTGAGTGCTCCAGCTGGAAACTGCCCCCAGAAGCGAGAGACCGAATGGCAAAGATTAGTAATAATTAAAAAAAAAAAGCATTGGGGGAAAGAAGCTGCTGTGCCTGGCAGCACACAGCATCCCTGCAGCACGTGGTCCCTCTGCTCCCGTCTTTGCTCTCACCCTCGGCACATCCAGGGCTGCGAAGATCGTGGAGAGGCCGTCAGCTCCGCTCCGGCCGAAACGGCAGAAGGAGGAAGAGGAGGCGGCAGCAGCCCCGGGAGCTGAGAGGTCAATTTTATTGACAAACTGCCTCTTGAATGGAGCGCGGGGAACAATGCCGGCCCTCAGCCCAGGTCAATCGGGACTGTGTAAAGCGAGAGGCCGGCTCCAGTGGCCCCGGGAAAGCCCTTCAGGCGAGTGGCCTTTCCCACCGTGTTTGCATAACCCCTGACCCCTCCTTTGGGGGTTTAATTGAAATCCCAGCTTGGTGACAAATTGGCATGACCAGTGGGCTGGAGGGTGGGAGTGATGCCGGGAAGCCCTCTCCCTGCTCCGGGCACGCTGCCCCTTCCCCACCTGCGAAGCAATTTATTCTGCACCCAAGCCGGGTGTTTTAATCACAGCATCCTCCTCCTCCCATGTCATTGCCCAAAAATCTGCTGCGATGGGCTCGGACAGGCAACCGCGAGCAGCTCTGCCTCAGCGGGCAGGAGCAGGTGGGCGCTGTCCGTAGATGCACGACGCTTCTCCATCAAAGCCCGTTTGGGATGAAATCTCCTTGGACTGGGATGCTCTGAGCCACAGTCCCCTCGGACTGGGATGCTCTGATGCTTCCTTAACCGCAAAGCCCTGGGCAGAGGCATCGCTGCCGTCTGCAGCCTGGCAAACCCCCTCCCCGCAGATCCCTCTCCTCTCCCTGCCCCAAGGGAAAGGCCACAGACCTTCACCAATCTTTTGTGTTTAGAGGAAAAACTATTTTAGAGCTGATACTAGAAATGAGCTTCTATAAAGCCCCAAAGCAGTTCCCACAGGCTGGGGATGAAAAAACTGCCGCCGAGCCGAACGGGGCTGAGCCCGTCCCGTTTCAGAAGTTCCCGCAAGAGAGCTGAGAAATGAGATGTGCCTTTGCGACTGCAGAAATCTCATTTTTCTGCAGAAACCAGCCTGAAAACAACTAAAAAGCCCCAAACCACCCCCCTCAAAGCCCCATCCCTTTCCCAGAGCATCAGCAGCATCACAGCCCCTCCCCGCGGGTACGTCAGCGGTGCAGAGCGGTGCTACGCCGAGGTGCCGCGGCACCTGAGGTGGGTATCGCTGCTGGCTAAAGGGACTCTGCGGAGTAATCCTCCGAAGCACTAATACTTTCATTTTTCTCCCCATCCCAGAACACCGTGATCATCCCATGCTGAGATGAGACCGCGGACTCTGCCTGCCCACAGGTAGATATTTGATATTTTACGTGAAGTACATCATCCCCGATGAATCCCAGCTGCTCGTTAAGAGGGATGGAGCAACGTCTGCTCCCACGCGCACCCAGAGCCCCAAAGCGCAAATGGCCCAAGTGGGGCTCGAACCAGCTCCAGTCTGAACCCGCGCCGTCTCCACGTGCAGGCGAGAGCCCGCGAGTCGCCGTGGCTTCTCCCTGGCCCTGCCCTTGCAGCCCATCCTGGGTCTGGAGCGCCCCACGCTTTGGAGCATCCATCGCATTTTTGCAGGACCAGCTTTCTCCCGGTAGCCGATGTCTGTACATCCAACTTGCACTAAATCACCTTAAAAAAAAAAAAAAAATAGAGTGGCCCCACTGTAAAGGCGAAATCCCAAAATATCCCCACGGGTGCCTGCTTTACCATCTGTACCTCATTTGCAAACCGTTTATAGGGATTTTTACATATCCTAAAATAATTTTAACTGCAGGTTCCGTGTCTGTCATCTGTCACTGATTAATACATCGCACTCTCGTTATTACTATTAAACGTGCATCCACCCGATTCACAAACCAGACACCCTGGCGACTGGGACGGAGCCAGCAGGGATGTTTTCAGCCGTCGGAGACGATGGGACTTACAAGAGCAACCCCTTGCCCCCCCCCCCATTAGTAGATCTCAAACTGGTTTGCACAAGAGAACTGGATTGATGCTTTGCAGGGGGAGAGAGAACTTGCTTCCAGTGACTCCAATAAACTGGGAGCACTGGTGGGGACTGGGCTGTCCCATCCTTTCATCCCCCTGCCTCCCTGCACAACCCTGGGCTTTGCCACATTTCAAGGGAGAGGAGTGGGCTGCAGTTTTCCATTGCTTAACCTCACCTCCCAGCCCCACACATCCTCAGGAATGAATTTGGGATGATCCCAACCCCCCTCATCCTCCCCACCGCCCAGGACAGCCAGGTCCTTCCGCTCCGCTGGCTGTCACTTAGCCACCTTCCCGCATACCCCGCGGGTCACTATTCCTCCAAACATCCTTCGCTTTCCACCAGTTGAGGTTCTCAGGGGCTTCTCGCACGAAAACCCTTTGAGGTACGTTCACGCAGGGCTTGAAAAGGCTCCTGCTTCCTCTGGGGGGCATTCTCATGACAACCGCCTTCAATTCAGCGCCCATCCAGGCTCCCAGCTGGGTCCTCAGCCACGCCAAGTCCCCCCGACACCCTTCGGCCGGCACACAGAGGCCAAAGGAGCGCACGGGTCCCAGGATCACGGGGAACTGGCCCAGCCCCATTTCCCAGTCCCCATCCTCATATATATTCCCTTCCAGTCGCCCCGCGCCTTTCTCTGCTCCTTCTTCTTTTGCGAGAGCTGCCCTCCTCTTCCCCACTCCCACCGGGCGCTTCCCCCCCTCCCCGCCGTCCTCCTCTGTCCCCGGCATCCCCCTTTCTCTTGGCTCTCTATAAACAAAGCACCCTCAGTGTCTGGGGGAAGAAAAGTTGCATTATGCAAATGGGAAAAAGCGAACAGGAGATTTCTCACTCCGAGAACCCCCATTCCGGGCTTGCACCTCGGTTTCCATGGCATGACCAAAGCCTGCTGGAGGCTGGTTTGCATACGGATGAGAGAGGAGATGAAATCAGCACGAAAGCCCATCGCTGACAGAACACCATTGTTTAGCCTGTCTGATTTGGAGGCTAATGAAACGCCATTTAAAAAAAAAAGAAAAAAGAAAGAAAGGCAGGAAAAAAAAAAAGCCGCTTTCATCCTGGCTTTGGTCAGTGATGGGGAAGGGGGGTTAAATATGACGGTGGAAGATCGTTTGTATGATCGGGCTCGGGGTGAAGGTATTCTGGCACCGGGAAAGGAAATTCCCAGGATGCACTGCCCCTGCAAGCCGGAGCGATGCTGACGGGAGATGGTGCTGTGGGCAGAGCGCTGGGCTGGGAGAGGCTGCGGGAGAGCTGGAAAAAAATCAGCCCTGCTCCTCTCAAGGAGGTGCAGCAGCACCCGGCGTGAAAATCCCCCAACCTGCCGATGCTCAACAGCAGCCGTGAACCCGTCCATCCCACGGCACGTCGCGGGGAGGGGATCGACCTGTTCAAAACCACGCTGTGGCTGGGAAAGACACCGGATCAGATGAGGCTTTGGGCAGCCTGGGCTAGTGGGAGGTGTCCCTGACCATGGCGGGGTGGCACTGGATGATCTCTAAGGTCCCTTCCAGACCCTTCTGGGATTCTATGATTCACCACACAAGCTGCAACCATGCTGGTGGAGAGGACAGAGCCACGTGCATCTCAAAGACCAACACAAAACACACAGACACCCATGGGTGCCCTAACTCCCCACCCCAACATTCTCCTTGGGTTATTCCCAATGGATCATGCTCGGGAAGTCCCAGCATCACTCCATGTGCCGCGGGATGGTGGGATGGATGGAGCAGGAGCGTGGCTGCCCGCTCTCAGCCCCCGGTAGCTCTCCTCCTCCCCTTGCCCTCGCCACGGCCACCCAGTCCCTTTCCCCCTGCCAAGGGCGCTTTGTCTGCAGTGTGTGCCTCCAAGAACAGCGTGATTGGCCTTGAAAGGGCTGATTTGCTTTCCCCGGCCCATTGAAACGCTGGAGACCAAAGCGTGTTCCCTCCAGGCGCTCGGAAACCTGGCACCCTTTCCACTTCGCTTCCCCGTGCCCCTCAGCCCAGGGGCTCCTGCTGAGATTTTGCTGTCAACAGAGTTTTGTTCCCTTTCTAGGGCGGCGCGAAAGGGACACAAGGACCTTGAAAACGGCAGCTTCTTTGACACGGCTATTCTCCTTCGACCCCCCTGGCTGAATAAACAGCTTACAAAAAAAATGGAGTTTACTGTATTTCCTCTTCAGGGGGAAAACACTGCATCCTGGACCTAATTAATTTACCTAATTAACATTATCTTTATTGGGTCTGTATGTAAAGACCTCTTTCTGTACTGGCCAGGACAGAGGGGGGGAAAAAAACCCGACCTACAGGAATAAAATATCTCCCAGCCCCGACTGTAAAAGGGGCATCGCAGAAGTGCACCGCTCCGATCATTTCAGCCTCGGAAAAGCGGCCGTGGGAGAATCGCCTCTGCCTTGACCTCCTCTCTTTTGCAACAGAGCGCGGGACGGGGGCTGTCCGGCTGCACACCGGCCTCTCGAGCTGTGCTGGAGGCGCAGAGTGCGTCCTCGGGGAATTAATCACTGCGTGTCCCCGGGATGAAGCTCATGGCACGAGGGGTAGATGCTGGGAACAGGGGGAGCCAGGAGGATGCCCGTGTAGCACGCTGAAATTCAGGGTGCTGCCCGACTCCTCCACCACGAGCTCTGTGCCCGTTTATACCTGCCAGGGACCCCACCCTGTGTTCAGACCCCGATTTTTCCCAGGGTTTGCCCAGGTCCCGGCAAGGCAGAGGGCCCTGCGAACCATCCGCCTTCGCTGCTCCTGCCCAGCAAAGCCCTGTTCTGCTATTTTGTTCTTTTCCCTGCCAGATGCCAGCTCTCTTCAGCCTCTTTCTTCTCCCCACGCTTTGCTTTACCGCATAGTTCCGGAAATCAGAAACAAAAGGAGAGGAAAGAAAATAGGCTGGATCTGGGGAAAGGCGGGTGGGAAGGAGTGGGGGGAGTTTCCCTTCCGTTAAGCTTTTTGCAGCTCTCCCTGCCTCCCCATATGAGACACTATATGGCATCGTATATGACGAGCGCTCGCACCCACGTGCGCGGCCACGTGATGATGAGGTACCAGCCATGCCAGGCTGCGGGATGGAGGCGGAACGGGAGAGGTTGGCTTTGCAGCCCGAGCCCTTCGGCTGGAGAAACAGGAGGATGCAGAAGAGAGAAGCTCCTCTCCAGTCCCGTGCACCCCAACAGCGGTGTGCGACGCTGAAGCACACGCGTTGGGGGAAAGCATCCCCACGCCGTGCGCTTTGCAGGATTTTGTGGGTTGGTATCTGTGCTCTCAGAGCAGGACCTGGATTTCGGAGCCCCTATAGATCGGATACCAGCAGCCAAAACTTCCTGAGCATCGTGGACTGCTGAGTCTGAGCTGCACACCTCTGCCTCCGCACCTTCCCACCACCCCCGCTTCGAATGAGGCTGTGAGCATGGGTTTAGGTGCCCACACCCTCCGAATCATTTCATTTACAGATATTTTTGTTTCATAAAGGGAAATTCCCCATCCCAGGCTTCATAACCCTTAGCCGAAACTCCTATAATTTGTTTTCCTTACAGAAATAAAGTCCCAGCTCAGTGTGCATTTCCATTTGGAAATGTCAGCTCCCTGCAGCAGCCCGTTCCGAGCCCACTCCCTTTCCCACCGCCTCGATTTGCCGAATTTTAACAACGCGATAAGCAGCTCCCGTCCTCGGGAGCCCCGTCAGGTTTTTCCGCACCGGTGGAGGAACAGGCAGGAATCTTTGTGCATCCTGATGGACGAGGAGAGGAGGACGCATCCCCGGCATCGCCCTTTGCTTTACTCCAGGGGAGTCGGAGCACACCTCCAGCCCTGGGAACCCGTGCCGCAGCCGGCGCGAAGCCTGTCCCAGCCGTAAGGCAGAGTCCGGCTGGCTCCAGCCACTAGTAGGAGCTGCAAAGTGTGAGCCCGAGCAGCAATCAGAGCTGGAAAAATGGGCCATGCAGCCATGCCAAGAAGGGATGCGCCAAGGCAAAAGTGAGGGCTAGCGTGGCTCTGCTGCTCCAACAGCATTTTTGCACACTCGCACCTCCCAGGTTGTGTTCTCCTGCTGCAAACCCGCTGTAGGATGAAGAGCACAGCGGCTGCTCCCAGTTCCCAAAGCAGAGCCCTGCGTCACCTCGGCAGAGCGTGGGGCTGGCAAACACGGTGGCAAGCACCAACGCTGCAGGGCAATCTGCTGAAAGCAGACATCTCCACAGCCCAGGCAAAAACCCGAGTGGTGTTCTAGAGGGGAGACCTCAGCCATCCTCACCTGCCTGCTGGGTCAGGCAGAAGGGAGATGCTCTCACCATCAGAAACCCACTATTAGCAGCAGGTGCTTTGTCCACCCCATTTCCAGCTGCTGCTAGACTTCCAGTAATTCCCAGTGACCTCATTTTCACTTCATTTTGTAAATCATTTTTGGGTTGTTGTTTTTCATTTTACTCTATTTTTAATTTGTTGTTATTTCCCTCTGAGCTGGAGTTTGTCATTTAATCAACTTAGACCCAGATAGCCTGGAGGGTGTTTGGGGAAGGGGGGTAACAGGGGGGGAAGAATGAAAACGCTAATGTCACATCACCTCCCTAAAATGAGTTTTAATTGTAATCCTTTAATCCCTCTCAGATGGCCCTCTCTCCACTGATGTTTTTCATAATTATTCCTTGCCATTTTCCCATCGGTCTGAGGAGTGTCTTCAAGAGGGAGGGGGTGGAGAAAAGGCCCTTTTATAAAATAATAATAATGGGCCAAATTAAGACACAAAGAGGGAAATAACAAGGGGGCAAGGGCTGCAGAGACAGAATAGGGATTATTAATGCCTCCCCCCTCAGAAATTTCAGTGATGGTGCTCTCAGCCACCCCAATCAGTGGGCAATTGAGGCTTGTTTGCTCGAGTGGCTGCACCCTCCTACAATGACCCACATTTAGCCAAGTGGCTGCATTGACAGAGTACCAGGTGCGCAGGATTGGGAACCCGCCTCGAGGCAGCGTCTCGCCCAGCTCAGCACAGAGGGGTCTGCACAGGGCTGGCCACCTCCAGGACCCTTCCCACCTGCCTGGGCTGCAGGCTGGAGCTGAGGGTGGGTCAGCATCCACTCCAGCACTCTCCGCCACCCTGGAGAGCTTTGAAGGACATCGGTCCCACTGCCACTACCAGAGCTTTCACCCCCTGGAGCGAGTCATAACTCATAGAATCCCAGAAGGGTTTGGGTTGGAAGGGACCTTAAAGATCTTTGAGTTCCACCCTGTGCCATGGGCAGGGACACCTCCCACTAGCCCAGGTTGCCCAAAGCCTCATCCAGCCTGGCCTTGAACCCCTCCAGGGATGGGACATCCACAGCTGCTCTGGGCAACCTCGGCCACTGCCTCACCCCCTGCAGAAGAAAACATTTCTTCCTAATGTCTAGTATCTGATAATCTCTTGGTCTCACTCAGACGGAGCCTGAAGGATGCTAAAGAGGAACAGGGTTACCTTCCCCAGCAGCAGCAGCAGAGGGGGGAGCAGGTCAAAGAGGGTCTTCATGGAGGTCTGAGTCCTGCCCAGGGGCCACCAAACCCTCAATGGTGACACCTCCAGCCCTCCACCGGGATTGGTACTGGTACCTGCCAGAACCCACCACCAGAGCCACCCCTGCCCATCTGCCAAGCTGAGGTGGCAGGAGAAGCAAAGTGACTTCTCCCTGATTTACTCAGCTCTGAACAGAAGCAAATCTCATCCAGGACCCCAGGCGCATCACAGAAATATTTGTTGGAGCCTCTGCCCTCATGGACCCAACACCATACAGATGGAACTGCCACCCAAAGCCTGTTGGAGGGACCACATGAGCCCAGTAAAAGTTTGCTGGATGCTTCTGAGCAGAGGTTAATCTGGCACTTGGGAGCTCGGGTCTCCAAAAACCAGGTGTTTTAATTCAAGGGAGTCAAGCCTGACCTCCCTTTGAAAGGACGTGAGCCCAGTGAGCACCGGTGGGGAATTGAGATGCCATGAAAGCCCGGTCCCTGGACACAAGCTGCAGAGCTTTCATTAACTCCAGAGTTGCTCTGGCAAAGCACCCCAGCAAACGGGGAATGTTTACAGACCACTGAACTTGTACTTAATCGGCAAAACATCTTGTGCAGGTCTGACGGGGGTTAATCCACCCCTAACATCTCTTTCAGCCCCTCTCCCCCTCCCCAGCCATAAAGCTCAATGATCATTGCTAATCATCACATTATTTCAGTAAGCCTGACCCAAAAAGCTCCACCAATGCCTCCTCCCAGCTGTCTTGCTCCCCATTTCGGCTTTCTCGCCACAGCAACCTGCGCCATCCCACCCTCTGCTATGGTGCAGGGATCAAACTGACAGCGGACGTTGGCGGCACGACCCTTAGGGACGGCAGGTCGCGGCCACAGCGACCCCAAAGGGCAAGTGATTCTTGCGGGAACAAAGAGCCCCTGTGTGCCTACGGGCCGATGTTTGTGTGCAATTAACTCTGGTCAAACCAAACAGACCGAGTTCATGAGCGGGGAGTCCAAGAGCATCATCGGGGTTTGTAGAGTCCTGGATCCAAGGGAAGAGGGACTGGCGGGAGCGGGAACTACAGGAGCTGCAAGACGAGAGGGCAAGAGAGCCCGGGACACAAAACAGGGCAGGGAGGGGGGCAAAAATAGGGTTACAGAAGGGGTATGGCTGACAAATTGTGTCAGGCACCAGGAACATTTGGGGACAAGAGCTGTGAAGAAAAGGATCCCTTTAATTATCAACAGCTGGGGAGGGGAACGGCACAACACGGGACTCCCACCCGCAGCCTGACTCGCGGTCAGGAATGGGGAGGGTGGGCAGACCCTGGCTGTGCTGTGGGGCAGGGGCTGAGGGCTGGTCGGGGTCCTGAGCATGGGCACAGAGGGGCTGTGTTACCTCCCACCTCACCAGGCGCTGGAAGGATGTAAACCCCATCCAGCCAGGGGGAAAAGGGGAGCTCAGCACCCCAAAAGGGTCCCCTCCCACCCTGATGCATTGCCCCCTAAATGACATCTTTTCTTCCCAAATGACAGGGCGGAAAAAAAACCCCCACAAAATTTGCCATATGGAATTTCTCAGTAATTCCTGTGTAAAAGCATCAAAGCGTTTTGCTTTGAATTCCATTGAAACACGACAGTTATGTGCAGGATTTTCAATTATTTACACGGTACAGTCTCACCAGAGATGGAGAACAGACTATTTCAGTTGGAAAGGACCTAGGACAGCCATCTAATCCAGCTACAAGACAGCAAAAGTTTGCTGAAACAGAACAACCAAAATAAAGGTGCTTTATGTTACCAGCCCTCAATAAAATCATCGGAGAAATCTATTAGCAGGGTTGCTTTGTTGCCGACAGGGAAATACTCCTGCAAAATGCATCAATTTTAACAAAACCATGTTTTTACACCGACACATTGCCAAAGAACTCGACCCGTCCTCTCCCGTCAGCCTCCCAGGCTGGGGCAGGGGCCAGCCCTGTTCGACTGCTCCAAGAGGTCCCAGAGCACAAAAATCGCCGCAAAAAACCACTTTCCCCCCCATCTCCTACGTTGTCCGTTCCCTGCAGCGCCCCGGTTTCTGACGAGGCTTTTGGACAAAGCCCCAGCAGCTGACACTCCACGATTTCCATCTCAAACATCCCTGTCGAGATGCCCTCCCTTCGGAGAAACACCTCTTCCAACTTGGAAAACAAGAATATCCCCAGAATAACCGCGGAGGAGGAGGAGGGAAAACAACCCCCAGCCTTCGCATCCTTCTGAACTGCTGTAATTTTTTTTTTCTTTTTTTCCCCTAAGCCCATTTCCCAGGTATCGGGGAAGTTCAAACACAGGTTCAGCTGCAGCCACCTCTGAAGCGATGCCAGGTCCTGGGGCAGCCCCGGTTGCCCGTCTCCCAGCCCCTCCAC
>WKFP01012551.1:0-11007 GCA_011057875.1 Pterocles orientalis | reverse complement strand
CCGGGGGGCTGCGCAGCCTGACGGGCTGGGGCCACCGCTCTGCTCCGAGGGAGCGGCTGCTGGGGAGCGGTGGTGTTCCCCGTGGACCCCGCCAGCGGCAGCCAGCGCGGTTCTGGGTGCCTGCGGGCAGCAGCAGGGGGTTTGGGGGTTCTCGTTGGGGCTGTTGAGCTCCGGGGGAGCAGAGCGAGCAGGGACGTGGGCCTGGGTGAGCAGCCGGAGGCAGAGCTCGGGGCTGTGGGTGCCCAGACTGACCCCTGCCCCGCTGGGAGTCCCCTTTGCTCCTTGGGGATGTCGCCAGCAGCTGCCCGAGGCTCGGCTCGGCCAGGACGGCGGCTGCCCCGGCCAAGCCACTCTCCTCCCATGCCCCTGCTGACCAGGCAGGCCGGCTGAGCGCCCCCTCCTCTCCCCGCAGCCCCCTCGACTCCGTGTATTACCACCGGGAGCTGCTGTGCCACTCCCTGGACAAGCTGCGCGTGGACCTGCTGACCGTCACCTCGTGCCACGGCATGCTGGAGAAGCGGGAGCCCCGCCTGGACAAGCTCTTCCCGGACACGGGCACGCCGCGGCCGCGCCGCTTCGCAGGGAAAAGGGTGAGCTGCTGCGCCAGCGACAGCGCGATGGTCTGTGCCGGGGCCCTGCTGCCACCCTTGTGCCGCTGAGCTGAGAGGTGCCGTAGCATGGCGCTGGGGGGAGTGGGGGGATTTGGGAACCTGTGAGATCCGCATCGCGGCGTGAGAGCCGGTGGCCTGCCAGGAACCCCTGTGTGTCCGCTCAGCACCGTGAAATGCCCTCTGCCAGCACCACACGCCTGTTCCTCGGGGCAAAAATCAGCATCTCCAGCTTTGCAGCTCCATTAAGCTGCAGAGAAGGTGCAGGAAGTTCCGTATCTGGGGTGTGGGCCCCTGCTGCGGGGACACAGGGACGTCCCTCTGCGGCTGTGCGGGATGGGCGGCTGGGGGCTGCGCTTACGCCTCTTGCTGAGAAGCTCCCACCCAGAGGAGGGTTCCTCGGGAGGTGCTTTGTGCCCTCCTGGCAGCCGGGCTCGTTCCTCATCTGCGGCATCGCTCCGGGATTTTCCCGGGGTGCTCTGCGGCTCGGCTGCGCTGCCCCCCGCTCTGGTTTCTCCTGGCGGGGGGGCTGCTGTCCCGTTAGCTGCACACGGGGGTAAGTGACACGGGGGTAAACTCTCATGTCACCAGACCCAGCGCCAAGCTGTCTGCTCCCCGCGAAGGGCTGAGCTCCATCCCGGCAGCATGGTGCCCGGCTGTGGCGCAGGGGGAGCCCCCAGGAGGCGTTTGGCCCCCCAGCGAAGCCCCCGCAGCACATCGGGGCAGGCGGGGACCTGCCCATCCTCCCTGTTTGTCCCCAGGTGTTTTTCCTGAGCAGCAGAGTCCACCCAGGAGAGACTCCCTCCAGCTTCGTCTTCAACGGCTTCCTGGACTTCATCCTGCGGGAGGAGGACCCCCGCGCCCAGATGCTGCGGCGGATGTTCGTCTTTAAGCTCATTCCCATGCTGAACCCCGACGGGGTGGTGCGAGGCCACTATCGGTGCGTGCGCTCGGGCTGCAGCTCCCTCGGGTCCCGGCCGGGCCGTTCTCTCGTGGCTCCGAGCCCGCTGCGCGGTTGGAGGCTGGGAGGAACCGTCCCCAGATCCCGTGTCAGCAGAAGGAGCCGAGGCCGCGGGCTGCGGCAGCCTCCCCCCGCTGCCCCGGGATCCCAGCGAGGGCTGGGGGCTGCCCGCGTGGGTCCCCTCCCAGGTTGGGGCTCTCTGGCCCGGGCGAGCAGCACTGCCCCGCGCCGCTGAGGTGCTCAGCGCTGTCCTGTCCTTGTCCCCGATGTGTCAGAGCCGGGCAGCTTCGGGGAGGGAGGGAGATCCCCGGGGCTCTGTCGCTGGGGCAGGTGCCGCTCCAGGAGAGAGGTTCTGGGCTGCTCTCGGCAGCGTCCCTGCCCCGAGGGGTGGTTTGGCCGGTTTACTCCAGGGTGGACCCGGAGCCCCGGCCGTCGCGGGGGGAGGTCAGCTCTGCCCTCGTGGAGCAGACAGCGCTCACGTCTCCTCCGCTCTCTCCGCAGAACCGACTCCCGTGGGGTAAACCTGAACCGTCAGTACCTTAACCCCGACGCCGAGCTGCACCCCGCGGTGTACGGGGCCAAAGCCGTCCTGCTCTACCACCACGTCCACAGCCGCGTCCTGCCGGGCGCTCCCGACTGGAGGACGTACGTCTCCCCGCTCGGCACCAGCTCGCTAAGCACAAAATCTTCCAACCATTCCGTCCGCAGCGGCGCCCCGGGCCTGGAGGGAGCCCTCTCGGAGCTGGAGAAAGCCAATAACCTCCGCAACGCCGCCGGCACCTGGCGGGCCAGCAGCTACTTCAGCCCTTCTCAGGAACCCTGGCTCTCGGGAGCGCCCGCCGGCGAGCCGGGCAGCAAGGACCGCGCCGTGCGGATCCTCCCGCCGAGCCACGCCGCAGAGCACTGTGAGGAGGAGGCCAGGAGCCCTCCGCCAGCACCTCTCCCCGAAAACATCCCCCCCCAGGACAGCGGGCTGGCCTACTACGTGGATCTCCACGGGCACGCCTCCAAGCGCGGCTGCTTCATGTACGGCAACAGCCTCAGCGACGAAAACGATCAGGTGAGGGCAGGGGGTGGGAATACGGGGGTGAGACCCTCTCGCTGCTCTGCGCCCTCCCCAGGGTGCCCAGGGAGAGGGGTGGGAGGGGGACAGGGGCTGGTGCCCCAGGAGGGGACACGGGACCAGCTGCCCCCTGCCTGCGGTGCTCCGGGGGGTTTGCTCTCCTCTCCCAGACCTGCGACGGGGCAGCAGCAGGTCTCAGCGGGTGGGAAGAGCTGTGCCCGGGCTCCCTCCTCTCCCCTCCATGGGCAGGCTGTCGGGAGAGCCCCGTCCCTGGAGAGGGGCAGGGGGCAGGCAGGGGCGGGCAGCGTCCCCCGGGCAGGGCTGGAGGGTGCGAGACGCTGGGCAGCGCCCCGGTGCATCCCGGAGCGTGGCACCGGGGGAGCGGGAGGAGCAGCCCGGGGCTCCCCAGCGTCACCGTGTCCCTGCTGCGCCTGGCAGGTGGAGAACATGCTGTTCCCCAAACTCATCTCCTTGAACTCGCCGTACTTCGACTTCGCGGGGTGTAACTTCTCGGAGAAGAACATGTACGCCAAAGACAAGCGGGACGGGCAGTCGAAGGAGGGCAGCGGGCGAGTGGCCGTCTACAAAGCCTTGGGCATCATCCACAGGTGGGACACCCCGCGCGCCGCTGAGCGGCCGGGCCGGCTGCTCTGCCCGGGAAGGGGCGGGCGTGCCGCAGGCGGGATGGGAAGGGGAGTTGAAACCATCCTGTGGGGCAGCTGCGTCCTGCTCGGCAGAGGCCAGGCACCGGCCGTGCCGGGTGCTGCCGTGTTCCGGAGCCACAGGCGTTGTCCTGCTCCGTCTCCTCGTGTCCCTCCTGTCCCTTCGCATCCCTCCTGCAGCTGCTCTGGCTTCCTGCCTTGGCTGTGGCGGAGCGGCTCGTGCTCGGCTTTCCAGAAGGCGTTCTCCTCTCTCCCACGTGTTTGCGTTTGTGCTGGGCTGTAATGAAACCTGAGCTGCAGCGGGCTCAGCGTCCCCAGACCTCGCGTGCGAGATTCCAGCCCCGACCAGTCTGTGATTCCGTGAGCTGAAGATATTTGTGTGACCCGTAGCAGCCGCGTGCCTCTCTCCAGCAACCGAGGGGATATTTTTGGCCGGTTTCTGTTGTGGTTGCTGGGAACACAGACCCAGCTGGAGCAGTCAGCCCAGCAGCCCCTCGTACCCGCCGCTGGCCCCGGTGCCAGATGCCAGGGGAAGACCGTGAGAAGTCTCCAGCGCTGCGTTAGTAGCTGCTGCGTTCCCAGGAACCTGGTTTGAGGGAACACGGAGCAGCAGCAGCCTCCTCCCAGCCCCGCGCTCCCCCCAGCACCCCTTCCCCTGCCCGCAGCCGCTCCCTGGGGCGCAGCCTCGTTGCCGGCTGAGGCCGCGGTCGGAGCAGGCTGCCCGTGCCATGGGGGCTCCCTCAGCTCCTCCCTGTCCCCCATTTCCCCGGCCGCGCTCTGCCGCTCCTCTGTACCTGGCTTGGGGCGGGGAGCGTGCTGGTCCGGCCGAACGCTGCGGGAGCAATACCCGGGGGGCTGGGGGGAGGTCGCTGGCGTTGCTCCGTGGCTGGCCGTGGTTAACCACGGTTAATCCAACGCCCTGACCCGCGGCAGCCGTCCTGCTGCTGTCGGGTGTTGCTCGGTGAATCCCTCCAGACCTTCCCCTGCTCTCCGGGGCTGGGGGTGGCTGAACATGAAGCTCAGCGGTGACAACGGGGGTGACAGAGGCACAGCCCGCCGGTCAGCCCCTGGCTCACGCTCGCCCTGCTCTTCCTTCTGCCGCGACACCCTGGGGACGCCACCGCAGCCCTTCTCGGCCCCGGGTGGGCGCTGACGTTCCCAGCCCCCCCCCAGCCCATCCCGACACCGCGTCCCTCCCGCTCCCCTCTCCTTCCCTCCGCCTTGGTGCTTCCTTTCTGCGTCCAGGTCGGTCGGGAGCTGGGTGTCTGTCCCTGCAGCCCCCTGCCCCACGTGTTGCGGGGTCGCAGCTCCCTGGGACCCCCTCTGCCTGGGGCCCTCTCCCGCAGACCGGGGCCGTGATCCTGCTTCTCTCCTCGTTCCACCATGGGGCTGCCCCTGCCGCGCGCGCCCCTCGGCTCTCCGGCCCCAGCGGTGCCCCCCCGGCGCTCCCCAGCCCCCGTGGGCACAGGGGGGCTGCTCCTGGGGGTCCCACGTTTTACTCCCCCTTTACTGGGAGGACGCAGCGTGTGCAGCAGGAGCCGCGGCTTCTCTCCCCCAGGGCTGGGGGGGGGACGCTGGAGGCAGGGGGACCCCAGCTCTGCTCGCACAGCATCGTCGCAGCCACGCATCCCTCGGGTAACGTGAGCTTCCCCGTGCTCCGCAGCTACACGCTGGAGTGCAACTACAACACGGGGCGCTCGGTGAACAGCATCCCGGTGGCCTGCCACGACAACGGGCGCGCCAGCCCGCCGCCGCCCGCCTTCCCCTCCAGATACACCGTGGAGCTGTTCGAGCAGGTGAGGGGGTCCCCAGCCCTGCGCGCACCAGGGAAGAGACTTTCACCTTCTCTCCTGCTTCTGTGCTTATGTGTCCCCGGGAAAACCCCGGCGCTGGTCCCTGGCGCGGGTTTGGAGACGTCCGGGGTGTTCTTGGTGCCAGCACCGTAACCTGTCGGTGCGTCCCAGCCTGCAGGGCTGCCCCCACCACTAACCCCAGCCCCAAACGCTTTCCTCGCTGGCTGGGACTGGCGGCTCCTGCCCTCGGCGCTGGGGCAGCCCAGGGTTGTCCCCAGGCATCCTGCACCACTGCTGGCGCGTGGAGTCCCCGTCCCCTCCCCACCGCGCGTGGGGCCGCCTGCTCTGGGTACCCCGCAGCGAGAGGCGGCAGGTCCCCGCAGCCGCAAGCTCTGGGGGTTGGCTGGGATTTGGGGTGGGGTTGGCTGGGATTTGGGGTTGGCTGGGATTTGGGGTTGGCTGGGATTTGGGGTTGGCTGGGATTTGGGGTGGGGTTGGCTGGGATTTGGGGTTGGGTTTTCTTCCCTTTCTTTGTTTTCCTGCCTTCTCGAGGCGTTCCTGAGCGGCTGCCTCTCGCCCCGCAGGTCGGCAGAGCCCTGGCCGTGGCAGCGCTGGACATGGCCGAGTGCAACCCCTGGCCCCGCATCGTGCTGTCGGAGCACAGCTGCCTCGGCAACCTGCGCGCCTGGATGCTGAAGCACGTGCGCGGCACCAAGGGCGCGGGCGGGGGCCTGCGGAGGAGAGGAGGTGCCGGGACCCCCCCCAGGAGCTCCACGTAAGGGCCTGCGGGGCTGCGCGTGCAGGAGCTGCAGGATAACGCCCGTTAGCGATGATAAGTGTACTCCACGTGAGTTACCTGCAGCTGCCCACGCCCAGGTCGCTTTGCTCGCTTTCCCGCCCGGCCGGGGCCGTGCCCGTCGCTGCGCAGTCTGTGCGACCGCAGGGGTCCGCGGGCAGCGCTGGTGGGGTGAAGCTGGTTGGGATTCCCCGGCCCCTGCTGCTGCTCTCTCTGCCCGGCCCGGTCCAGTGCTGGACTGGGATGGGTTTGGGACTGGGGGCGAGGGTGGGGAGCTCTGAAACGATGCCCTGAGGCTGCCGGGACAGCGATGTGGGGGACTGGGGTCTGCTCAGGAACAGCCCCTTGTGACATTCCCGTCCCCAGCTGCTCGCCAAGGGAAAAGCCGGGGCTCTGCTGGAGACAGCGTCGGTGCCTGGTGCTCAGCGCCTGGGCTGGAGCCCGTGAACCCGGCAGGAGCAGGACGGAGCCGGCTGGGAAGGGCGGGGGGCACGCAGAGGGGCCGGCGAGGGGATCCCCTCCCCACAGAGCCTGGCTGAACCCCGTTTGTCGTCCCCTTGCAGCGGGCTGCCCACCTCGGTCTCCGATAACGCCCTGTCCCGCACGAGGAGCTTCAGCAACGGCACCAGCGGGAGCGGCAGCAGCCAGCAGGGCTCGCCGCAGATCAGAGCCTCCCCCAGCTTCACCTTCGGCGGCAGCCGGCCCTCGGCTCTGGCCGCCACGAGCCAGAGTCCCCCGAAGGGCAGCGGCAGAGCGCCGGCGCCGGGCAGAGGTAAGCGGGGCTGGGGGCTCCTCGTGCGCTTGGTCCGGTTCCTGGGGAGCTGCTGTGCGGAGCCGCAGCCCTGAGGAGAGCTCTGCGCCGGCGTAACCCTCTGCTTTGGTGTAATAAAAGTGGTTTTGCGTGGAAGAAGTGCGTGTGAACCGCCGCCCCGTCCCCTGGGAAGGCTCCTGGATGCCGTGCGCGGCTCCGCGCTCCGTCCTGAGCCGAGCGGCCCGGCCTGGTTTGGCACCAATGCGGCACGGCGAGACCTCTGGCTGCTCCAGCCCGGCTGCTGCAGGGGCCCAGCTGAGCTCCTGCCCCACGGCTCCGCAGCCCCTGCCCCTCGCGCCGGGACCAGAGGGACTGTGGCTGCTGCAGGCTCCGGGGCACAGTGCCCCGGGCAGGGGCTGAGGGGCTTCTGGAGGAGCCAGAACCTCGGCCCCTTCCCTCGCCCTCGGCCCCCCCACAGCGTCCCCAGGCCTGTGGGGATCCACCAAAGTGCCTTGTCCCGTCCAGGCACCCACCCAGCAGCACTCGCCGGTGGCGCGGGGCTGTGGTCACAGCCAGGCTGAGCTGTCCCTCGTCCCCGGGGACTGACCCGCAGCACGGCCGAGCCGCCTGCACGGCTGGGAGAAAGGCCACAGCCCCCGTCCCCACCCTTTGGGGGTTCGGTGCTGCTGGCGATGGCGGGGGAGCCCCGGGGACCCGTGGGGGCTGTGGGCTGGTCCCGCAGGACCCTGGCTGGGGAAGGGGGGCTGGAGGGGGACCCCTGTCTGCGGCGGGGCTCCAGGCTCCGGGGGGTGGAGGGGCTGGCTGTGTGGCTGCAGGTGTGATGGTGACGCTGTGGTCGTGCCCGGGTGCTGCTCCCGGGGAGCGCGCTGCCTTTCCCCCTGTCGCTTCGTCCTCGTGCTCCGCCCGTGGTGTTGTGTCGCTTCCTTCGTGCCCCGTGTCCGCTCTCCAGCCCTTTGCAGCGACTGTTTCTCGGCTGCCGTGAGAAGGTGGTGGGGAGGCAATAAAAGGCGAATGTTCTCGTGGGCACGGTGTCCCGTCTGGTCCTTCAGCCCTGCGTGCCCGGCCCCCCGGCGCCGGCGGGAGCAGCCCCTGGCCCGGTCCCCGGCTGCGGGGAGTTGGTGACGGTCGGGGGCGTGAGCAGGAGCAGAGCGTGCGGGGCTGGAGGGGCAGAGCCCGTCTCCATGGGGCAGATCCGCGTCCTTGTGCCGCAGCAGCACGCAGAGAGCGGCACAGGGAGCCGGGACGGCAAAGCTGAGTGCCAGTGGGACGCGCTGCCCTCGTGCCAGTTGAGCCCCAGCTCTTGGGACAGGGATGTGGCTCTTCCTCCCCTCCCCTGGCGTCACCTGGCACCTTGACCGGCTCTGGTGCCCCCCAGACCCTCCTCTGGCTGCTGCCGTTCTCCCAGTGCCGGGGTCTGGCAGCACCGGCTCTGCCGTGCCTGCGCAGGGCAGCGTGGCCCAGGGATGCTCTGACCCCGCGGCTGCCCTCCCGCCAGCTGTCGCAGCCGGGAAGGAACGGGGAACACCGAGATCCTGCTGCCAGCCCCGGGTGGGTGGGTGGCACTGGGTGGAGCCGCTGCCCCGGCCGTGCCCCATCTGTCCCTTCTGGCACACCACTGCGAGACCCCTGCCCGCGGGCAGGAGCCTGTCCTGGGCCCCGATCCCCTCCCAGCGGGAACCCTTCCCGCCGGTCCAGCCGCAGCTCCAGCACGGAGGGTGCCCCAGCTGGCTGCTGGCCATGGCTGCTGGGCCACTTGCCCCACTGCCTCTCCTCTGTGCCAGCCGGTGAGCCCCGGGAGCCCAAAGCCGTGCTTGGCCGCAGCTGGCAAGTGCTGGGGGTCTCTGCCGGACCCGCCGTGACCCTTGTCTCGGCTGCCGCTGGCCTTTGCTGGCTGGGGTTTGTCACCGAGTCGTGTCGTGTTGGTTGAGGGCTGTCACCGGTACCGCCCGCTGTCACCTCAGCCGGCACTGAGCTCGCGCGTCCCTGCGGCACCATCACCTGCATGCAGCACCATCCCCGTCCTGGCTGCTGAGCGGTTTCTGTAGGCATGGGATGAGCCCGTGAGCGCTGCCGGCTCGGCCGGGCAGCAGCGTCTGTCCCAGCGCACGAGGGGGCCGATCCTGTCCGACGCCAGCATGTCCGGTGTGCCTGCGGCTCGTGCGCGGTGTGCTGCAGCCCCGGTGTCGGTGCTGCCCAGCCATCCCGGCCCCGGGCTGCTCTCTCTGGCCGCAGGGTCTGTGTGTGCTCTCGAGCTGCACAAAGCTGCTCTTGCTGCACTTCGGCAGCCCCCAGCTGTGTGGGTGACCACCCCGGCTCCCCGCGGCTGTCCCGGCACACCGCCCTGCCGCAGGCTGGGTGCTGCGGTGCTGCCCGCACAGCCCTGCCCTGACCGCAGCCACGGCCGGTTCTGCTCCTGGCTCCCGTTCCCACCGGGGCCCCATCCCCACACTGAGCTGAGTGCCAGCACCGTCCTCCCTCCCCACTGGTGCGCTGGCAGCTCCCGGAGCGGCTCCTCTCGCTCCCCGCTCCGGGGCTGTGCCTCACACCCGGTTCCAGCCGCCCTGGCCCCGCGTGTCCCCGGCGCGGGCTGAGCTCTGTCTGGTTTGTCACACAGGGTCCCTGCCAGCCCCCCGCACCACCACCAGCCACGGACCGTGGGAGGCCCAGCGCGGCACAGCAGAGCCAGCGGCTGCCCCCGGCATGGCACCACTGCAGGTACCGCTGGGCACCGGGGAGGGGAGCTGGGGGGGTGGCAGGGCACAGACACCCCGGGTGGGAGGGGTCCGGCCCCACAGGACCCCCAGCAGCCGTGGGGGGGCTTCTGCCAGAGCAGGGACAAACCCCCTCCCGGGCACTGACCCTCTCCTCCCCTCTCCGCAGGCGCTGCCGAGGAACCGGGACACCAGCAGAGCCCCGGAGCAGCCCGGGTAGGTGCCGCAGCGACCCCGCGGTGGGGGGCTGACCCCCAGCCAGCCCAGAGCCTGTGCCAGGGCGGGGGGCACGCGAGCAAAGCCCCCACCGGGCACCGGGGCTGGAGCCGCCGGGGGGTCTGGGCAGAGACCCCTCAGCCCCCGCTCGGCAGCAGCGTCTGGTTCTCCACAGCCCGGGGGGGCCCCCCCTGCGCCCCAGCAGGATCCCTGTGCGGAGGAGGGGGACAGGGGCCGGCCGCAGCCTGCCGGGGCTCCGCAGCGACAGCACCACAGCGCGCCGGGCCGGGGGGCACAGCCACGGCGGGACCCACGCCTCGCAGCCTCCCCCAGGTAGGGCACGGCGCTGGGGGGCTGCCCCCGCCCAGCCAGCCCCCCTGGGGCCACAGCACCTGTCCGGCATCGGACCCCCTGGCTGCGGCACAGAGGGGGACCCTCACCCCCAGCCCGGGGGACACCCTGCCCTGTGCCAGGCTCCTGCGGGCAGTGACACCGCTCTGTCCCTGCAGGGCTCTGCCGGGAGGCCCCTGCGCCCCCCGGGGGGGTGCAGACCACCGAGGGACTCCTCCTGCGCGGGGACAAGGTCCTGCACCCCCAGGTACGGCCCCACGGGGCTGCGGTGCGGGCAGGGGGACCCCAGCCCTGCTCTGCCCCGTGCTGGCAGGGCCAGGCAGGGGCCGCGGTGCTGGGGAGGGGGCTCCAGCCCCTCGGCCTCAGTCCTTCACCCCACTCTCCCCCCCAGCAGCGCCTGCCAGGCCTGGCCGCAGCCCCCCCCTCGCTCAGCTCCTACCGGCAGCTCCTCTCCTTCTGCGCCGAGGCCTGACCGCAGCCACCAGCACCGGCCCCGCCGCTCACCGGGCCCCGCGGCACCGGGTCTGCTCCTGCCGTGGGACAAGGCTGGGACCCCCCCCCCCCGCAGCTGCCGCAGCCCTGTCCGGACCAAAGCTGCCACAGCGCAGAGCCTGGGCCGCGGCGGCACCGGGGGCCCTGGACCGGCTCTGCCGCACGCCCCCTCCCCGGCGATGGTGGGCTCCCCCCCCCCCAGGACAGCCCCGCTCCTCCCGTGGGACCGGCGCGGGCGGGAGGGATGTTTCCATCACACGGTTTGGGTTTGTATTACGGGGTTTTGGTCAGAGCTGGTTTGGAAGGAGCACGGCCTCGCGCCTCCCTGCGGCACTGCGGCGGGCGCTGGGGCGGGGGCTGCGCTCGGCCGGGCCGGGGTCCTCCGCAGCCCCCATGGCGGGGTGTGGGGGGGACGGGGTCCCGGGGTCCTCTCACTCCTGCTTCTTGGGGTTGTTGACGGCCACGTAGTGGTAGAGGACGACGAGCAGGAAGAGCGACACGCCCAGCATGTTGGCGAAGATGGCGAGCTGCACGTCCGTGATCATCCTGGGGGGGGACGCGGTGAGACCCCCGGGCAGGGAC
>WKFP01012548.1:13872-24491 GCA_011057875.1 Pterocles orientalis | reverse complement strand
TTCCCAGCCCCACTCACGGCACGCCTGTCCCCTGCCGTCCCCCTCCTCAGGCCGGGCGCAGAGCCCGCACAGCTGTCCCCGCAGCCTCGCCGGCACCGTCACCGTCACCGCGCCGTCCCCTCCGTAGGCCACCCGCACGCCCACGCCCGTCGTCACCCTCCGTTGGCCCCCTCGACGCTCCAGGCGGACCTGACCCCCCGCCAGCGAGAGGGGCAAGCGGACCTGGCGCCCGGCCACCTGCGGGGAGGGGACAGCGGCTGTGACACCCGGACACCGTGTCCCCTCCTGGAGAGGACACCCCACACCCTCCACGCCCCGTCCTCCACGTGGGGCCACATCCTCACCCTCGCCATCGTCTCCTCTCCTTGGAGCAGGACCACCTCGTAGCCGTCACCGCGCAGCGTGATGTGGCCGAAGGTGGCGGCTGGTCCCCTGCCCACCTGGCCACCCGCCGTGACCTGGAGAGCGGGCAACTGGCCGCCGCAAGTGGTCACCAAGGTCCGGGTGCACGTTCCGACCATGCCGTAGTTCTTCCCGTCGAAGGCCCGGTAACGCCAACGTCCCAAAACGTGGCAGACGAGGGGAGGATGCAAGATGGGAACGCAGCTGGAGGAGCTTTCCACCGTCCTGCACGTTGTCCCCTTCGGGCAGGAGAGGTCATTGCACGATGGGTTGATGGGAACGCAGCTGGGGGAGCTTTCCACCGTCCTGCACGTTGTCCCAGCTGGACAAGTCATCTCCTTGCAAGACGGCTTGGTGGGGACACATCTAGGAGAGGTTTCCACCATCTGACACCTCGTTCCGGGAGGACAATGGACATCGCTGCAGGATGGCTTGTTGGGGACGCATTTGGGCCACTCCTCCACCATCTGACACGTCGTTCCGGGAGGACAATGGACGTCATTGCAGGATGGCTTGTTGGGGACACATTTGGGCCACTCCTCCACCATCTGACACGTCGATCCAGGAGGACAATGGACGTCATTGCAGGATGGCTTGTTGGGGACACATTTGGGCCACTCGTCCACCATCTGGCAGGTGGTCCCAGCCGGGCAGCGGACGGCGTCGCAGGACAACTTGTTGGGGACGCACGTTGGCCAACCTCCCAGCGTCTGGCAGGTGGTGCCCACGGGGCAGCGGACGGCGTGGCAGGTGGGATGGTTGGGCATGCACTTGGGCCACCCTTCCACCAGCCGGCACGTGGTGCCATCCAAGCAGTTGACGGTGGCGCAGGTGGGCGTGGGGGGGACGCAACGGGGGACGCCCTCCACCACGCGACACACGGTGCCGGCTTTGCAGGAGAGGTTGGCGCACGCCGCCGCGGGCGCATTCCTCGCCATCCGCACGCACTTGGGCCACCCGTGCGTCAGCCGGCACGACGTCTCGCTCGGGCACCTGAGGTCGGCACAGGAGGGGACGCGGACGCAACGGGGCCACCCGTTGAGGACCTTGCAGCCCATTCCCGCCTGGCAGTGGAGGTTCTTGCAGGAAGGTCGGGAGACGCAGGCGGGGTGGCCGTGCACCAGCACGCAGGCGGTGCCGGGTTTGCAGGCGACGTGGTGGCAGGAGTCGGGGACGGAGACGCAGTGGATGCCGACGCAGGAGAAGGAGGGAGATGACACCCCAGGAAGGACGGAAGAGGGGTGGCCCCAGGGCGCAGATCTGGAGAGGGGAGAGTTGGGAAGGCACCGAGGCCACCCATCTGTCACGGTGCATGTGGTGCCCTTGGGACATTGGATGTCACTGCAGGAGGGTTGGTGGTGGACACAGTGGGGCCACCCGTTCGTCATCTCGCACGTGGTTCCTTTGGGACAATGAAGGTCACTGCAAGTAGGTCTCCTGATGGAGGTCTTGGTCTGGGTGCACTGGGGCCACCCATCAACCATCTGACAAGTGGTTCCCTTGGGACACTGGATGTCGCTGCAGGATGGTTGGCTGTGGACACACCGTGGTTGGCCGTCTATCATCTTGCACGTGGTTCCCTTGGGACACTGGAGGTCACTACAAGAAGGTTGCCTGAGGGCCACCTTGGTCTGGATGCACCGTGGCCACCCATCGACCATCTGACACGTGGTTCCCTTCTGGCACTGGATGTCGCGGCAGGAAGGTTGGTTCTGGACACAATGAGGCCACCCATCGGTCACCTTGCACGTGGTCCCCTTGGGACAATGGAGGTCATCACAAGAAGGTCTCCTGATGGAGGTCTTGGTTTGGACACACCGGGGCCAACCATCAACCATCTGACACGTGGTTCCCTTCTGGCACTGGATGTCCTGGCAGGAAGGTTGGTTCTGGAGACAGTGTGGCCACCCATCAGTCATCTGGCACGTGGTTCCTTTGGGACAATGGATGTCACTACAAGAAGGTCGCCTGAGGGTCACCTTGGTTTGGACACATCTGGGCCAACCATCAACCATCTGACATGTGGTTCCCTTGGGACAGTGGAGGTCACTACAAGAAGGTTGCCTGAGGGCCACCTTGGTCTGGATGCACCGTGGCCACCCATCGACCATCTGACACGTGGTTCCCTTCTGGCACTGGATGTCGTGGCAGGATGGTTGGTTCTGGACACAGTGGGGCCACCCGTCTGTCACCTTGCACGTGGTTCCTTTGGGACAATGGAGGTCATCACAAGAAGGTCTCCTGATGGAGGTCTTGGTCTGGGTGCACTGGGGCCACCCATCGACCATCTGACATGTGGTTCCCTTCTCACAATGGATGTCACTGCATGAGGGCAGGTTGTGGACACACCGTGGTTGGCCGTCTGTCATCTTGCACGTGGTCCCTTGAGGACAGTGGATGTCACTACAAGAAGGTTGCCTGAGGGACACCTTGGTCTGGATGCACCGAGGCCACCCATCGACCATCTGACACGTGGTTCCCTTCTGGCACTGGACATCGTGGCAGGATGGTTGGTTCTGGACACAGTGGGGCCACCCATCGGTCACCTTGCACGTGGTCCCCTTGGGACAATGGATGTCAGTGCAAGAAGGTCTCCTAATGGAGGTCTTCATTTGGACACATCTGGGCCACCCATCAACCATCTGGCACGTGGTTCCTTTCTGACACTGGACATCATGGCAGGATGGTTGGCTGTGGACACACCGTGGTTGGCCATCAATCATGTTACATGTGGTCCCTTGGGGACAGTGGACATCACTACAAGAAGGTCGCCTGAGGGCCACCTTGGTCTGGACGCACCGTGGCCACCCGTCGACCATCTGACAGGTGGTTCCCTTCTGGCACTGGATGTCCTGGCAGGAAGGTGGGTTCTGGACACAATGAGGCCACCCATCGGTCACCTTGCACGTGGTTCCCTTGGGACAATGGAGGTCGCTGCAAGAAGGTCTCCTGATGGAGGTCTTGGTCTGGACGCACCGTGGCCACCCATCAACCATCTGACACGTGGTTCCTTTCTGGCATTGGATGCGCTGGCAGGATGGTTGGCTGTGGACACACCGTGGTTGGCCGTCCATCATGTTACATGTGGTCCCTTGGGGACAGTGGACATCACTACAAGAAGGTCGCCTGAAGGCTGTCTTGGTTTGGACACACCGGGGCCAACCATCGACCATCTGACACGTGGTTCCCTTCTGGCACTGGATGTCCTGGCAGGAAGGTGGGTTCTGGACACAATGAGGCCACCCGTCGGTCACCTTGCAAGTGGTCCCTTTGGGACAGTGGATGTCACTACAAGAAGGTCGCCGGAGGGTCACCTTGGTTTGGACACATCTGGGCCAACCGTCAATCATCTGACACGTGGTTCCCTTGGGACACTGGACGTCACTACAGGAAGGTTGCCTGAGGGCCACCTTGGTCTGGACGCACCGTGGCCACCCATCGACCATCTGACACGTGGTTCCCTTCTGGCACTGGATGTCACTGCAGGAGGGCAAGTTTTGGACACAATGAGGCCACCCATCGGTCACCTTGCACGTGGTCCCCTTGGGACAACGGAGGTTGTCACAAGAAGGTCTCCTGATGGAGGTCTTGGTCTGGATGCACTGGGGCCACCCATCAACCATCTGACACACGGTTCCCTTGGGACAATGGATGTTGCTGCAGGATGGTTGGCTGTGGACACACCGTGGTTGGCCGTCTGTCATCTTGCACGTGGTCCCCTTGGGACAATGGAGGTCACTGCAAGTAGGTCTCCTAACGGAGGTCTTCATTTGGACACATCTTGGCCAACCATCAACCATCTGACACGTGGTTCCCTTCTCGCAATGGATGTCACTGCAGGAGGGCAGGTTGTGGACACACCGTGGTTGGCCGTCCGTCATCCTGCACGTGGTCCCTTGGGGACAGTGGAGGTCACTGCAAGAAGGTCTCCTAATGGAGGTCTTGGTTTGGACACATCTGGGCCAACCATCAACCCTCTGACACATGGTTCCCTTCTGACATTGGACATCATGGCAGGAAGGTGGGTTCTGGACACAATGAGGCCACCCATCGGTCACCTTGCACGTGGTCCCCTTGGGACAATGGAGGTCATCACAGGAAGGTCTCCTGATGGAGGTCTTGGTCTGGACGCACCGTGGCCACCCATCGACCATCTGGCACGTGGTTCCCTTCTGACAGTGGACATCTTGACAAGAAGGTTGGTTCTGCACACAGTGAGGCCACCCGTCGGTGACCTTGCACGTGGTTCCCTTAGGACACTGGATGTCACTGCAGGAAGGTTGATTTTGGACACACTGAGGCCAGCCATTGACCATGTTGCACATGGTCCCTTTGGGACAATGGAGGTCGCTGCAGGAAGGTCTCCTAACTGAGGTCTTGGTTTGGACACATCTGGCCCAACCATCAACCATCTGGCACGTGTTTCCCTTGGGACACCGGACGTCGCTGCAGGAAGGTTGGCTGTGTACACACCGTGGTTGGCCATCAATCATCCTGCACGTGATTCCCTTGGGACAATGGACATCACTACAAGAAGGTCTCCTGATGGAGGTCTTGGACTGGATGCACCGGGGCCACCCATCCACCATCTGACACGTGGTTCTCTTGGGACACTGGACATCATGGCAGGAAGGTGGGTTCTGGACACACCGTGGCCACTCATCAGTCAACTTGCACGTGGTCCCCTTGGGACAATGGAGGTCACTGCAAGAAGGTCTCCTAATGGAGGTCTTGGTTTGGACACATCTTGGCCACCCATCGACCATCTGACACGTGGTTCCCTTCTGACATTGGATGTCACTGCAGGAGGGCAGGTTTTGGACACAATGAGGCCACCCATCGGTCACTCGGCACGTGGTCCCCTTGGGACAATGGAGGTCACTGCAAGAAGGTCTCCTGATGGAGGTCTTGGTTTGGACACATCTTGGCCACCCATCGACCATCTGACACGTGGTTCCCTTCTGACATTGGATGTCACTGCAGGATGGTTGGCTGTGGACACACCGTGGTTGGCCGTCCACCATCTTGCACGTGGTTCCCTTGGGACACTGGAGGTCACTACAGGAAGGTTGCCTGAGGGACACCTTGGTCTGGATGCACCGTGGCCACCCATCGACCATCTGACACGTGGTTCCCTTCTGGCACTGGATGTCCTGGCAGGATGGTTGGTTCTGGACACAGTGTGGCCACCCATCGGTCACCTTGCACGTGGTCCATTTGGGACACTGGAGGTCGCTGCAAGAAGGTCTCCTGATGGAGGTCTTGGTTTGGACACATCTGGGCGACCCATCAACCATCTGACATGTGGTTCCCTTGGGACACTGGATGTCACTGCAAGAGGGCAAGTTTTGGACACACTGAGGCCACCCATCGATCACCTTGCACGTGGTACCCTTGGGACAATGGAGGTTGCTGCAAGAAGGTCTCCTGATGGAGGTCTTGGTCTGGACACATCTTGGCCACCCATCGACCATCTTGCACGTGGTTCCCTTGGGACACTGGACATCATGGCAGGATGGTTGGTTTTGGACACACCGTGGTTGGCCATCAATCATGTTACATGCGGTCCCTTGGGGACAGTGGATGTCACTACAAGAAGGTCGCCTGAGGGTCGTCTTGGTTTGGACACACCGGGGCCAACCATTGACCGTCTGACACGTGGTTCCCTTCTGGCACTGGATGTCACTGCAGGAGGGAGGGCTCTGGACACAGTGGGGCCAACCATCAGTCATCTGGCACGTGGTTCCTTTGGGACAATGGAGGTCACTGCAAGAAGGTCTCCTAATGGAGGTCTTGGTTTGGATACATCTTGGCCAACCATCAACCATCTGACACGTGGTTCCCTTCTCACATTGGATGTCACTGCAGGAGGGCAGGTTTTGGACACAGTGAGGCCACCCATCAGTCACTCGGCACGTGGTTCCTTTGGGACAATGGAGGTCGCTGCAAGAAGGTCTCCTGATGGAGGTCTTGGTTTGGATGCATCGTGGCCACCCATCGACCATCTGGCACGTGGTTCCCTTCTGGCACTGGATGTCCTGGCAGGAAGGCTGGTTCTGGACACAGTGTGGCCACCCATCGGTCACCTTGCACGTGGTTCCTTTGGGACAGTGGACATCACTACAAGAAGGTCTCCTAATGGTGGTATTGATTTGGACACACCGTGGCCACCCATCGACCATCTGGCACGTGGTTCCTTTCTGGCACTGCATGTCACTGCAGGAGGGCAGGTTTTGGACACATTGAGGCCACCCATCAGTCATCTTGCACGTGGTTCCTTTGGGACAATGGAGGTCACTGCAAGAAGGTCTTCTAACTGAGGTCTTGGTTTGGACACATCTTGGCCAACCATCAACCATCTGGCACGTGGTTCCCTTGGGACACTGGATGTCACTGCAGGAGGGTAGCCTTGAGGACACCTTGGTTTGAACGCACCGTGGCCACCCATCGACCATCTGACACGTGGTTCCCTTCTGGCACTGGACATCATGGCAGGAAGGTGGGTTCTGGACACAGTGGGGCCACCCATCGGTCACCTTGCATGTAGCACCCTTGGGACACTGGAGGTCGCTGCAAGAAGGTCTCCTGATGGAGGTCTTGGTCTGGACGCACCGGGGCCACCCATCGACCATCTGACACGTGGTTCCCTTGGGACACTGGACGTCGCTGCAGGATGGTTGGCTGTGGACACACCGTGGTTGGCCGTCCATCATCTTGCACATGGTCCCCTTGGGACACTGGAGGTCGCTGCAGGAGGGTGGCCTTGAGGACACCTTGGTCTGGACGCATCGTGGCCACCCTTCGACCATCTGACACGTGGTTCCCTTCTGGCACTGGACATCATGGCAGGAAGGTGGGTTCTGGACACAGTGTGGCCACCCATCGGTCACCTTGCACGTGGTTCCTTTGGGACAGTGGACATCACTACAAGAAGGTCTCCTAATGGTGGTATTGATTTGGACACACCGTGGCCACCCATCGACCATCTGGCACGTGGTTCCTTTCTGGCAGTGGATGTCACTGCATGAGGGCATGTTTTGGACACATTGAGGCCACCCATCAGTCATCTTGCACGTGGTTCCCTTTGGACACTGGAGGTCGCTGCAGGAAGGTCTCCTAATGGAGGTCTTGGTCTGGACACATCTTGGCCACCCATCGACCATCTGACACGTGGTTCCCTTGGGACACTGGATGTCGCTGCAGGAGGGCGGGTTGTGGACACACCGGGGTTGGCCATCTGTCATCCTGCAGGTGGTCCCTTTGGGACAGTGAAGGTCATCACAAGAAGGTCTCCTAATAGAGGTCTTGATTTGGACACATCTGGGCCACCCACCGACCATGTGACATGTGGTTCCCTTCTGGCACTGGATGTCACTGCAGGAGGGAGGGCTCTGGACACAGTGGGGCCACCCATCAGTCATCTGGCACGTGGTTCCTTTGGGACAATGGAGGTCACTGCAAGAAGGTCTCCTAATGGAGGTCTTGGTTTGGACACATCTTGGCCAACCATCAACCATCTGACACGTGGTTCCCTTCTCACATTGGATGTCACTGCAGGAGGGCAGGTTTTGGACACATTGAGGCCACCCATCAGTCACTCGGCACGTGGTTCCCTTGGGACACTGGAGGTCGCTGCAAGAAGGTCTCCTGATGGAGGTCTTGGTTTGGATGCATCGTGGCCACCCATCGACCATCTGGCACGTGGTTCCCTTCTGGCACTGGATGTCCTGGCAGGAAGGTTGGTTCTGCACACAGTGAGGCCACCCATCGGTCACCTTGCACGTGGTCCCCTTGGGACAATGGAGGTCGCTGCAGGAAGTTGGTCTCTGAGAAATCTTGGTTTGGACACATCTTGGCCACCCATTGACCATCTGACACGTGGTTCCCTTCTGGCACTGGACATCATGGCAGGAAGGTGGGTTCTGGACACAGTGGGGCCACCCATCGGTCACCTTGCACGTGGTTCCTTTGGGACAGTGGACATCACTACAAGAAGGTCTCCTAATGGTGGTATTGATTTGGACACACCGTGGCCACCCATCGACCATCTGGCACGTGGTTCCTTTCTGGCACTGCATGTCACTGCAGGAGGGCAGGTTTTGGACACACTGAGGCCACCCATCGGTCACCTTGCACGTGGTTCCCTTTAGACACTGGACGTCGCTGCAGGAGGGCGGGTTGTGGACACACTGTGGTTGGCCATCTGTCATCCTGCAGGTGGTCCCTTTGGGACAGTGAAGGTCATCACAAGAAGGTCTCCTAATAGAGGTCTTGATTTGGACACATCTGGGCCACCCACCGACCATGTGACATGTGGTTCCCTTCTGGCACTGGATGTCACTGCAGGAGGGAGGGCTCTGGACACAGTGTGGCCAACCATCCGTCATCTGGCACGTGGTTCCTTTGGGACAATGGAGGTCACTGCAAGAAGGTCTTCTAACTGAGGTCTTGGTTTGGACACATCTTGGCCAACCATCAACCATCTGGCACGTGGTTCCTTTCTCACAATGGATGTCACTGCAGGAGGGCGGGTTGTGGACGCAGTGGGGCCAACCATCGGTCATCTGGCATGTGGTCCCCTTGGGACAATGGATGTCAGTACAAGAAGGTTGTCTTGAAGATATTTTGGTTTCGATGCACCGAGGCCACCCATCAACCATCTGGCACGCGGTTCCCTTGGGACACTGGATGTCACTGCAGGATGGTGGCCTTGAGGACACCTTGGTTTGAACGCACCGGGGCCACCCATCGACCATCTGACACGTGGTTCCCTTCTGGCACTGGACATCGTGGCAGGAAGGTGGGTTCTGGACACAGTGGGGCCACCCATCGGTCACCTTGCACGTGGTTCCCTTGGGACAATGGAGGTTGCTGCAGGAAGGTCTCCTAACTGAGGTCTTGGTCTGGACGCACCGCGGCCACCCATCAACCATCTGGCACGTGGTTCCCTTGGGACACTGGACGTCGCTGCAGGAGGGTGGCCTTGAGGACACCTTGGTTTGAACGCACCGGGGCCACCCATCGACCATCTGACACGTGGTTCCTTTCTCACACTGGATGTCACTGCAGGAGGGCAGGTTTTGGACACAATGAGGCCACCCGTCGGTCACCTTGCACGTGGTTCCCTTGGGACAAAGGAGGTCGCTGCAGGAAGGTCTCCTGATGGAGGTCTTGGTCTGGACACACCGGGGCCACCCGTCTACAACCTGGCACATGGTTCCCTTCTGGCACTCGATGTCCTGGCAGGAAGGTTGGTTCTGGACACAGTGAGGCCACCCATCGGTCACCTTGCACGTGGTCCCCTTGGGACAATGGAGGTCACTGCAGGAAGGTCTCCTGGTAGAGGTCTTGGTCTGGACACATCTTGGCCACCCATCAACCATGTGACACGTGGTTCCCTTCTCACAATGGATGTCACTGCAGGAGGGCAGGTTGTGGACACACCGTGGTTGGCCGTCCATCATCCTGCACGTGGTCCCTTGGGGACAGTGGACATCGCTGCAGGAAGGCTGATGGGCAACACATTTGGGTCCACCATCGACCATGTGGCACAGGGTTCCTTTTGCGCAGTGGACGTCCTCACAGGATGGTCTTTTCCGGATGGGCTGGGGGTGAGATTTCTTCACTTGGACACACCGTGGCCAACCCTCAACCATCTGACACGTGGTTTCCTTGGGACACTGGATGTCGCTGCAGGAGGGCAGGTTGTGGACACAGTGGGGCCAACCATCAGTCATCTGGCACGTGGTCCCCTTGGGACAATGGAGGTCGCTGCAGGAAGGTGGTCTCCGAGAAATCTTGGTTTGGACACATCTTGGCCACCCATCGACCATCTGACACGTGGTTCCCTTGGGACACCGGACGTCACTGCAGGAAGGTTGGCTGTGGACACACCGTGGTTGACCGTCCATCATCTTGCACGTGGTCCCTTGGGGACAGTGGACGTCACCGCATGAAGGTGGCCTTGAGGACACCTTGGTCTGGACGCACCGTGGCCACCCATCAACCATCTGACACGTGGATCCCTTCTGGCACTGGACATCATGGCAGGAAGGTGGGTTCTGGATGCACCGTGGCCACCCATCGGTCACCTTGCACGTGGTCCCCTTGGGACACTGGAGGTCACTACAGGAGGGGTGCCTGAGGGCCACCTTGGTCTGGACGCACCGTGGCCACCCATCGACCATCTGACACGTGGTTCCCTTGGGACACTGGAC